>PVKN010030472.1:0-12726 GCA_004027915.1 Capromys pilorides
TTCTCCTCCTTCTCCCTCTCCCTCTGTCCCTCTGTCCCTCCGTCCCTCCCTCCTTCCCTCCCTTTCTCCTTTACTTCCTCCCTCCCTCCTTTTCTTCCTCCCTCCTCTCTCTCTCTCTCTCTCTCTCTCTCTCTCTCTCTCTCTAAGCTATGTCCCCAGGATCTGCCTCTTTACTGGGGCCAGAGAAGTAGCCTCATGAGGACAATGTCACAGGTCTTTTGGTCCTGATAGTGACCAAAGGTGCAAGAACTCAGAGGCCTGCACCACTCTGTGGAGGGAGATGAGTACTTGTGTTTAGTCTGCAGTTTTCTCAGACTGGCTCATTGTATTAAATACATTACTTTAAAAAAAAAAAATAATCAGTCAAAGCTCATGTTCTTACTGCATGTGATTTAGTATGTGATGTAGCTTATATCCAAGAAAGGCATTCATTGATTGACTTTCTTTCTAATGATAACCAAGAGAATCCTTGTGTGTAAGAGACCCTAATCTTTTAGTAAGGAGCATGTCAGCCTTGCTGTCAACTGCCCAAACCTTTAAAGAGCTGTTGATATCTCAGGGAACTCTTTTATTGCTAGAATGTCTCCATGGAAACAAAATCTTTGTTGCCTGAGGATCTGTGGCTCCTGCACCTTCCCTCCACCTCCAGCATTGGTCCTGATTTCTGACATCATTGTGCACTTTTCTGTGCTGCGTGTTGTATCCCAGGCACATGATTTGGCTCCAGATAGAGGATGCAGTAAGAACATGAGCTTTGACTTATTAAAAAAAAAAAAAAAAAAAGTAATGTATTTAATACAATGAGCCATGGCAATTAAGACAAGATAAAAAGAGCTCTTACACACAATCATTAATGATTCTTCAGCGCATGAGGGGATTTTCCTTTTGCATTCATGAAGAAAACACAGCTGGGAATTTTACTCACTGCAGCCGCCTTCATAGCATCATTTCGAAGCTGCTTCCTCTGCTATAGATTTTGGTCTTGCAGTAGTGGGTTGTCATCCTGGAGGGGTCATGTGGAGCGCAGAGTGTCTGGCCCCCTCTGAGAAGGCAGCAACAGACACCAGGATGACAGCAGCTCAGAGGTCGTTGGTCACCGAGCCAGCGACAGTGCCTGCTGCCCAGCAGGTCTAGAGGACAGGACAGGACACTCTTGATCATTTCACCTCCTCCCTGTGCTGGCTGTATTCAGCCAGTCTCCGTGGCTGGGCGTGTATGTATGAAGCTGTTCGTGGCACTTGCTACAAGGTGCTGCACAAAGTCCACCCAGCATAGAGAGAAATGAAAGTGTGTGCCCTCCCTGGGGGCTGTTTTTTCTGGAAGACCTCTTGGTGATGAGGCAGTATTGAGTTTTGTTTTGACTTCATCCTGTGGAAATGCTAAGTAGCCCTGTGCAATGTAGGGTAATCAGGCTTCAGAGAAACCACATCAGGAGACTGGCTGGCCAGTCGTGTCATAGGTGCCCTAGAAGAGACTCACTGCACTGCCTTTTCTGTTCTTTGCATCTACCCCAGTGGAGCCTGGCTGAAGGTGGCAGAAGCTCCCTATATCCTTCCCTCCCAAGGCTCAGCGCTCTCTAGCTGTGCTGCTGACATTTGCCAGGAACAGAATTGCAGTTCCTGACAACCTGTGGCTCTGCAAGAGAGTAGACTAGTGCTAGTCTGTGCAGTGTTCCCACAGGGCCGAGGTGGGCACAGTCCCTAGCAGCACTTTCTTTCCCCAAAGTGCCTGGACCTAGTTCTCAGTTGTGCTGTATGTGTGTACATATTCTTTGCTTTAATACAGGAAGGCATTTCCTAGCTTTAGGCATACTTATCAGTGACCCACAGCCACTGGTTACTGTGCTTTGGCTGTGGAGACTGAGGCACCTGTGCCCTTCTAATGGCGCCCTTTACCATGAACGAATACAGCCCCATCCTAGGTTCCGTAAACCTCATGGCCAGCTCCACTGTACTGCCAGAGCCCAGGTGAGGAGATAGTGCTTTCCTGAGCTCTAGTTGTCTCTCTCCTGCTGTTCATAAACTCTTTGGCAGATTGGAGCAGCAGGAGTCTTGGTCACACTATGTACTTGTGGGTTTTAAATTAACACATTTCATTTACCACCAGGCTAGTTGCCTGTGGGGGAGGGGTCTGGAGGTTAGTGAGGACTGCTGGGTCCCTGGGCCCATCGAGCGCAGAGGGCTGACACACCCCCTCTAGATAGCTGAGGATGCCCAAGGCAGGTCCTGCTGGGTGGGGTGAGCTGATTTAGGAAAGTATCTTTGGATTCATTCAGCATACTGGCAACCTAGAAGTTCTCATTGCTATGCTTCTTTGCTCATTACTATTTCACTTGAAATCTCTGGGTACACAGGCTTAGTAAGCTGGATCTCAGCCTAAACTGGTTAAATTGCAAACTTAACAAGGGTAAGTACTATGGCTGCCTCCTGCCATGGTGCTGGGGAGCCTCTGAGAATGTGTGATCAATATTTATTAACATTCTGCCACCACGTCCTGCACCAGTGACCTGGCTGTCGGTCTGCAGGAGCGGTGGTGTGCAGAGTGAGCTTATTAATTAGATTTCCTTGCTCTGCTCTGCACCAGCCGTGTGCCATGGAGCCCCACTCACCTAAAGGCAGATGTTGCTCGCTGGCATCAAGAGTGCTGTCACCGTGTTAAAAGTTGGAATGAGTCACACCTGTACCACCCCACCTGGGATTAAAAGCACTCTCTTGGGATCTACTCTTCCCTGAGTGTTCTGCGTGATTCAGGTGTGGAGAGTCTCATGTTTCTGCAGTGGAGTGGTGTGTGGTGGCAGCAGGGCTCTTATCCTAGCCCCTCTCCATCCCAAAGTCCTGAGCTGTGCACAGAGAAGAAAACATGCCTCGGCTTGGGGAGGTGGCTCAGTGTAGGGAGGGAGAGACAGACAGACAGACTACCTGCCTGCCTGCCTGCCTACTGTGGGGTTGACTTACAACTGAGAATTGTTAAAGTTATCATTCAGAAATGGTCTCTGATTATTAAATATGTCACCAGAGAAATAAAATAGCCATTTAAGTGACCTGTAATCTTCCTACCCGCAGAACCACTGTTACATTTTGAAAGATTTCTTTCCATTCTTTTCTTAATGCATATCAAACATTTTAATGAAATTGGAAATACAGATTTGTATATCTGGTTGTTCAAGCAGTTTGGTATCATCAGTGTTCAGGCATACTATTAACCATGTTAAAATGTTAATTATTTAAGTGATTGGTTCTGCACCGTGACAAGATACCACATAGTTTATTTGGGGTGGTAGTGTTTTCATGTTAGAAACCATGGCATAGGGACCTTTCACCTCCACCTCTGATGCTGTCAGTCTTAGACTGTATGACCACACTTGGATCAGGCTGCATTGACTGTTGATTGTCCCTTTGTCTTACAGATTGTTTGCTTCATGAGGAGAACTTCTCGGTGAGGTGCCCCAAGCACAAGGTGAGTCAGAGGCCTGAGGAGCCTGCATTCCCAGCAGGGCTGGGGTGTGAGGGAGCCTGCTGTTGGAAAACCGAAGACCCCACTGTGCCCATTCCCACCTGCACCTAGGGTTGCTGGCCTGTTCCTGGCCCCAGGAAAATGGAGAGGCATTGTCCTGAAGGCAGGCCCAGGGGCAGCACCCTGTGTGGCTTGAGGGGGCTGCGAGCAATGTGTGTGTTTGTTCTTGAAGGGGCTTTCTGTTTATTCAGAGAAATTAGATCAGGCTTGGTGAAATTACTGACTTCCACTTTAATTTAGTAGAGTTGCAGTTCACAGGTTGGTCTGGTGAGATAGGAATCAGATATTTTCTAGAGATTTGGATGATAGGGAAAGATTGCCTGGGTTGGGGGAAGTTCACAGTCTCCTTCAAGATGTAGAGCTGCAGAGGCAGCCTGGTGGTTCATCGTCGCCACTGTCCCTGCCCTGCCTCCTATCTTTTAGGAAAAGGAGGAGGTGACTGGCCCATTTCTGAGATGCTGTGGATTGGGGGTGGTGGCAAAGGAACCCCAAGATGGAATAGGGTGGAGTTGCTGCCACCTGATAATTCCTGCAGTAGCTTCTCCATCTGGCAAAGTCACAGTGACACCTGGTGGCCAGTGGCTGCTCACAGCCTTGTGTCTCTAAGAAGAGCGAAAAAGTACTCGTAAAAGGTTGCCTGGAAGTCCATCCTCAAAATCTTATTTATTTCCAGAGGTGGATCATAGGTCTAACAGTATTCTCCATGCTTACTTATGGTCGAATTGTGCTTCAGAAACCTTGTCTGGTTGTCTCCTGTGTGTCGTTCAATACTGATTCTCCTTTTTCTTTCCTTTTCCATGTGCTGTTCCTGTCCTCGCCTCTACCCTCCCTGACTCCCGCACTTGGTCCCTCTGTCCTGCTGTCTGGTCTCCTCGTGGCTTTGCCGGCATCAGCCCCCCCTTCCATGCCCTCTCCCCCACTTGCAGAACAAGACCTCGAAAGGCAGCCTCAGCACAGAGCAGTCGGAGCGGGGGTGAGGGGGGCAGTGCACGTGGGAATGGAGAGGACAGCAAGCACAGGTGAGTCGGGCCACCCCACCTGGCCCAGTAGGTGTCGGGGCCTCGACACCAGCAGCATTTAGTGGCACGGATCATCAAGAGGATATAACAGTTTTCTGTTTGTTACTTAGCTCCTTGGAATGTCTGTGGGCAGGTGGGGGAGGCTTCAAGACAGGCCTGGTGGGGGCCCGAGGTAACCCCTCTGAAGTGTGCCATCTGGGCAGAGCTGGCCAGTGGGCCCCACGGTGGCCCTCAAGGCAGAATGTGACACACACACCCCCACCACCACCAGGAACTTCTTCCCTTACCCTGGTCTTGGCCTCTGTCTCCGGGACAGTTCTAGTCTAAGATTTCTTTAATTGACTGTGTTTCTGTAAAGCGTTTATTTTTCTTTGAAAAAAAGAAAATCCTCCAAGTTTTCTTATGTGAAATCTTCCTTGCCCAGTACCATGAAGGATTCCTTTTTGAAAAAGTACAAAGGAAAGGAAAATCCTCTCAGATTTAGTAGACTTTGACATCCAATTTAATTTTACTCTTCAAAGTAGAGAGATTGAGTGGCTCGTGTGTGTGTGTGTGTGTGTGTGTACACGCACGTGCATGTGCACACGCATCTGGCCAGGCTATCCGCACATGCTCCTATGGGGAAAGGATTAGAGGACTGAATTCCTGGAAGCGGGCGGTCCACACTGCCTCCCTTCCCTCCTTAGCCATTGGAGGAGGAGGAGGAAAGATAGAACCAAGAGAAGAGCAAGAGATGTGACCGTGGCACTTGCTGCTGCAGGCTGGGGGCCTGCTTTTGAAAACATTCCAGTGTTCTCTGACAGCTCATTTCTCTCCAAATGGGATATGACTTCTGTGTGGACTGTGTTCCTCCAGGCACAGAAGTCATGACACTTCTCTGTGGTCAGGGCCCTGCCTTTCTGTGTAATGCTTGGTAGCAGTTTGAAGGAAAGTCAGTTCATCCCAGAACATGCTGGCTTTCCACATCTGAGAAGATTTTCCCAGGCAGCTCCCAGCACTGCCTTGGGGAGGCCCCTGCAGGCTGGAAGAGGTTGTGGGTGTTTGCTGAAGTGCTTTCCCTTGGTCTTCCAGGGAGCAGAGTTGCCAATGTACCGTGAAGAGCAGGGCAGGGAAGGGGTTTGGAACCTAGGTTGTATGTTCTTGGGTCACAGAAACCCAACGATTAAATGTAGTCGCTTGGATTTGAAGTAGGCCATCGTCATGGGCTACCCTCTGTCAGCTGTTGTGTTAACCCTTCTCCATGTTTCTGGGCTGGAGTGCCTGTTTATGGCCCCTGTCATTAGACTGCAGTTCTGTTGGGACCACGAGATGTATTCCTAAAATATTACTTGGCAAGTCTGGCAGGAAGAGAACCCTTTGTTTATATGATGCCTTTTGGTTTTGACCTGAATTCTAGCCTGTGGGCCTGATAGGCAGCTCCTAGGAATTTTGGGCATTGTCTCTGGTCATCCTTGTGGCCCCAACCCCCAGTTGACAGGACCTCAGCTCTCAAGCAGTATAGTGAGCTGGAGAAGAGTTGACCATCCCAAGGAGTCCTCAAGTCTGCCGAGGTTGAAGAAAGGGCAGACACCCTGCATTCAGTCTTGTCTGTCTGGTATGTTCTCTTCATATGTGGTTCCCAGAAGCAAATCCTTTTCCCGGTTTCTTAGTTCAGTGGAGTAACATTATAGGCTGTCACCATCCTTAAAGCCCAGAGTGGGCCAGAGGATTGTGTGGAAGTCCCAGTCATGAAGACAGAAACACACCCCAACCCGAGCCTAGGTCTTAAGGTCCTTGCAGGACTCACAGAGGCACCATGACTGGGAGTCCAGACAAAACAAGGAAGAAGCGATGTGTGCATGTGCAGCTCCTGTGGTCTGCAGAGCACTCTATGAGGGAGGTGGGCTTCAGGTTCTTCTGTGAGGAGGAAAATAACCATATCAGCTGGATGAGGATTCAGTCAGGCCTCAGTGAGTGCTGGCCATGCAGCTGCTAGGCTGGCCTACGAGGTTTTTTTGCAGCGCTAACTGGAGGAGTCAAGGTAGCTACTGAGACCTAACACACACCTGTCTCTCAGCAAAATACCCTACCCTAGTACTTGGAGTAGCTGGCCAGGACATGTCAGTAGGGAAAGCCTGCCTCCTATCCACTTCTGAGAGGGAGGAAGCAGCGTGGTGGCCCTTCAGGTGCCTACTGCATCCCCAACCCCACTGAGATTGTTCTTTCTCTGGCTTCACTGTGCCTGGTGGCCAGGAAATGGCTTTCCTCCTTGGCAAGTGGTGAACGAGGAGGCCCATTGCTTCCATTCCAGCTACTGTGATCCAGTGGGTGAAGAGCAGTGACTTTTATCTGGGCTGTGCCAGCTGCTTTCAGACGCAGCCTTCCAACCTATCTGTAGGTAAAGAAGGGCTCTGTGGGCCCCGCAGTCCCCCTTGGCCTGTTTAGGGTAGTCCTGGGGTTCAGCACAGACCCCATATCTATTACTAGCCCAGCCTTGTGCTGTACCTCCAGAACCCACCTGCTTTACCTGAAGTCCTGCCTTCTCTTCAGAGATGCAGGCCCCTTTGAAGTGCAGGTCAGAGTTGGAATAAAGGCCAGGCTCCTTGCCTGCCTCTTCTAGGCTCTCCTGGCTGCCCTCACCTGCCTGAGGCCAGCTGTCCTGCTGGGCTTTGGTGAATGTGCCTCTGTGCTAGATGGGGATGAACCCCGCCTCATCTCCTGGGCCTCAGCTACAAAGTTACACCTTCAGGGAAGCCCTTCTTTCTGAAGCCCCATCTAAATTACCCTCATCAGCTGGCTTTCCAGGCTTCCTGTCATCACAGTTTTAGCGTGCACTTGTTTGACTGGACACTTAGAGAGCCAGGGTCACCTCTACAGCATTCAGGCCCAGGACACTGTGCCTAGTAATGGGGGAAGTCTGGGGAAGAAAGGTCTCGGAAGTTGACTGGCCAGGCCCTCAGCACTGATTCAGAATTATTTGCTTTTTCTCCTCCTGCTTTTTGTCAAGAAAATGCACGTGTGTTAGTAAGCTGAGGAGGCTGCCCCGTGACTCTGGTGGGCATGCTGAGCTGGTGGATGCTGTCTGCTGGGAGGAGAGGCAGCAGAGTCTGGCCTGGAGGTTACAGAGGATCCCTTTGAGGGTCAGGCCACAGGGGAGCCCAGAGGAGCGAGATGGTGCAAAAGAGCATGGGCTGGTTTGGGCCCAAGAGGGAGTCCTGTGCCTGCAGCTCAGCATTTCCGTGCCTTCCAGCATCCCAGTGTGGAGTGACAGAGTTCACTCAGCCCCCACACCACTGCTGGGGCCCAGGCAGAAGAGCTTTACTGGCTGTGAGCCCCAGCCCCATCTCAGACAGCCTTGAAGCTTCTGCCACTGCTCCCACCTCCCTGATCTTCAACTTCCTCATCTTGTGGTAGGGTCAGGTGTCTCAGTTTTAGCATGAAATGATACCTGTGGTGCTTCTAGTAAGTGCTAAAGAGATTTTTCGTTCCTTGCTATTCTCCCCACTGTAATAGTTTTTAAAAGTAACTAGAGAAGTCAGAGTGTCATGTGTTTGGGCCAGCCTAATCCATGGCCAGCAGCACACAGAACCAACTGGTCAGGCACATGCTGAGCACCACTGCAGATATTAGTGCACATCTGTAACCCCAGCACTCAGGAGGCTAGGGCAGGAGGATTATTGTAAGTTCAGACTTTATAGTGAGACTCGTTCAGACTTTATAGTGAGACTCCTGTCTTGAGAAATAACCTCAAGGCCAGGGAGATTGGGAAAGTAGCTCGGTGGTCTAAGCACCTGCCTGGCAAGTGCAAGGATCTTGGTTTGATCCCTGGTACCACATGCAGTGCCAGCCTAGTGTCATGCTGACCATTGAAACCAGGTGTAGTGGCACACACCTGTAAGCCCCGCTGAGATAGGAAGATCACTATGAGTCCGAGCTGCCTAGCAAGACCCTGTATTGAATGAATGAATGAATGAATGAATGAATGAATGAATGAATGATTAAAAAGAAGAACAACTCCCAAAATTCAGGGAACCCAAGGTACACCTCATTCTGAGATTGGGGCTTTTGCATGGGCCTACTCCAAGTAGTGAACAGGATTGACATGCTGGCCCAAGCTGGCCCTGTCTTCTCCTCTCCACAAGCAAAACCTCACAAGAGCGCCTGGCCTTAGGTCTTGCAGCCCCCACACACCCTCAGCTGGCTCTGGCTGTTCTGGCTGTTCCCTGAGGCTCCCCGAGCTCAATCTCATCGTGTCATTTTGCAAAGGGCCTCAGGTTCTTGAGGGTCAGGACGAGCTTTGTTGCCACTTCTCTCTTTGGCTGCATGAAAGCCATCAAGACAGTGAATCTCCGGGGACTGGCTAGCAGGAGGGTTGGCAGTTGGGGGGTATAGACTGTGACACTGGAGTGACCTCTGGGTCCGAGGGACAAGGGAAGCCACACTTCTCTGTGCACATCCCAAGGACAATACGGTTCCACCACATTCTCAGGGCCTGGCCGCCAGAGTCCTGCTAGAATTATTTTCCACATGAGTGTGGTGATACTGCACTGCTGTGTCTGTAGTGTCTTTCTGAATATTTGTATTTTCTGCCGAGCAGTTAGCCTCCTTCCAGCTGGGGCAGATATGTGTCTGTGTGCTTGAGATTTGGGAGTTCTTAGCTTCTGCACACACACACACACACACACACACACACCAGCCTTCTTAATGGTTTTGTGTGTTGGTGAGCATTGTGGGAGCAGGAGAGGGACAACCATCTGGCTTCTCCTGAGGTTTAGTCTTCGGTGGAGGGCATCTGAGAGGAGAGGAAAGAGGAAGAGTCTGGGGAGCCTCAGGGATGCATCTGCCCAGCATGCTGTGATTGGTAAAAAGAGGGTGGAGCACCATCACTCTGTCCAACTTTTCTGGGTCAGCTCCTTGGGACCTGTGGTCTCTGTGAGCCTACTGGAGGCCTTGGGTAAAACCTCAGCGCTCCAGTCCTGAGCCTGGGCTGGAAGAGAAAGTATTGGCTGGAGGCAGGGTCCTAAAGAGCCCCAAGGATTAGTAGGATCCAGTTCTTACAAGCCTCTGAAAAGGACTGAGATCTCTGTCCCAGCTGTAGATTTGAGAAAGAGTTGTTTGTGTAAAGAACTGGCTGTATCAACTACACATGAATGAAGTGGTCAGGAGACACTGGACTGTGACCGTGCCCTCCGTAGAGTAGCTGGGTGCTCCCAGGTCAGTCATGACTTCTGTGTCAGTCACCTCTAACACCAGCTCAGGTTGGAGCCTGCCACTAAGACTGAGCCTGGTGCAGGGCCACCAGGGGTTCTCTCCTGCATGTCTGCACTGTGAGGAGTTGTACGTGGCCTGAGAAGCCCCCAAGTGTCCCTGCACTGCTGGCTCAGGTCGCTGCTGCCTTCACCATGTTCCAGATCAAGAGTCCCGCGGCAGCGTCGGCATGGGTCTTGGGGTATTCTGAGTCAGCTGCACGTCTGCAGAGGGCTCGGGACTGAGGGATCCTGATGCCGCTATGGAGCAGGGGCTGCCAGTGGCGGGCACGTGCAGGCTTCCAGCACTCAGTGTCTGCTGCTTGTCTTCCAGGTTAGACTGTGGAGATGAGAAGTGGTGACACTCACGATGGAACAGAAATGTCCTACCGTCAGCCACATCCCACCCTGCCCTGCCCCGCGTGCCTACCCAAGCCAGCACTTCCTTCCTACGTTCTCACATCACTCAAACCAGTGACACCACAGGAAAGAAAGGCCCAAGATGTTGGAATGGCTGTTTCCATGGACACAAATCTCCATAGTGACAATGTGGGGGGAGGGGGGGAGGCTGATGGGGAAGGGGGGAATAAAGGGAGGGGTAAAAATATATATATATAAATCTATTTTTAGTCTGGAAAGACTTTGTTTAAATGAAAGGTGCGCTATCCCTTTTGATTCTATTTTAAAATTACCTAGTTAATTCCAAATTTGTTCCAATGATAGTAAAATTTAAATGTGAAATTGAACTGAACAAACGCATCTCATAAAGGATTGTTGGGAGCTTTGCTCTTCGGGCTCTTGCAACAGTCAAGAACACTAGACCTGGGATGAAAAGAACAGATGAGCCACACCCAGACTGAGCTTTCCAAAGAGCTCTGTTCCAAGTGGGAAGGGCTTGGGGGTGGGAGTTGGGGCAGCCCAGGTTTCCAGGGGTGTGGGGTGTGATGTTTCAACACAAAAATAAATTTTTTTTCCTTTCCAGAAACACTATTTATTTATTATTTTTAAATTTTTTATCTTTTGGGGGATAAAATTGGCAGGTGTCCCAGGGTCATGGCTGTGTCCTGGGTCACTTGGCTGGTGAGACCCCGGGCCCCACCTGTGGGCACTGCAGCCCTGCAGCCGCAGAGTCGAGTGGTGGACCCAGCTCTGTTCTCAGCACATTCCAGGCAGCTGCGCCTGAGCCTGAGCCCGAGCCACAGGGACCCACAGGATGGCAGGAGGCCCAGGCCGCTTCCGCAGGAGCGGGCATGCAGGGAGAGATGTCGGCGTGAAGCGTGCAGGTGGGCTAAGTGACCAGAAACACCCACTTAACACTTCGGCTTTTTGCTTTCATTTTTATAGTGGAAAAGGGGGCTGTTAGATAAGCAGCCCCAGGCTTTGTGATTCTTTATGTTGTTTTGTTTTGTAATTGTATAATTTTTAAATATCTGAGTTTTGAAAAAAAGAAAAAAGTACAAAAAAATCTTGTTAAGGCCTTAAGAAGGGGTTAGTGCATCTTTCAGGGGTCACTCTGCCATGGGGATAAAATAGCTGTTTCACAAACAGTTTTATTTAAAAAAACTAAAAACAAAAAAATAAAAAATAATAAACTTCATTTTAACCTTGTTTCTTTTTTTGTTTACTATAAAATGAATGCGTCTCTTCCTTCTCCCATCCGCCCCCAAGGGATGTCCTTGCTTCTTCTCCCAGGGGCTACCCTTTGGCTGCTCCCTGTGGTTCGGGAGTTGCAGGGTTCCAGGTGGCCTTGTAGCAGGGCCTGCAGCCTCAGCCTGCACCAGGATGCTAGACTTGCCTTCGCATGTATTTCCAATGAATGTTCCTTTTAAAGAATATTAAAAAAATAAAACAATGTTAATGGGCTTTTTTAGAAACATTAGAAGGATGGTTGTGAGGTAGAAATAAACAATTGTGAGTATGTGTGTATCAGTGTCATTTTGGGGCTGTAGTAATGGCAAATTAATATGATTTCAATGGCTGCATCAAATACTGCAGCCTGTTTCCGACTTTGCCTGGATAGAGGCATGGCTTGGTGTGTTGTGTCAGCTGTGAGACCATGCGTGGTGGCTGAACAAGACTTGCACAGAAAGGACAGCTTTCGAACTGGCCGACTTCTCTTTCAGGTCTTTTTTTTTTTGTATTTTTGAGACAGGGTCTTGCTATGCAGTTCAGGTTGGCCTTGAGCTCACTTTTGTAGCCCAGGCCTGTCTCGAACTTGCACTGATCCTCCTGCCTCAGCCTCCTAAGTGTTGGGATTACAGGTGTGTGCCACCATGCCCACCCATCTTTCTGTCTTGACTTGGCATTAACATAGCTAAAATGAGATTGATGGGTTTCAGGTGTCAAGGGCCAAACCACAAGATTTGAAAATACATATCTGGAGGATAATATTTTTCTGAGAGTAAATACTTCTTTGTCGTTACCTTTTATTCTTTTGTTCCTTTGATAAGAATTTGCTAAGAACACATGACAGCCCTGTCTGGTGATGGTTCCAGCCTCTTGACTTCAGTATTCTGACTTCCCCAGCAGCTCGCAGAGCTTTTGGAAAAGGTTGTGTGTGTGTGTGTGTGTGTGTGTGTGTGTGTGTGTGTGTTGTAACACATTCTCTTCTGTTTTTTTGTACCAAGAATCAAACTGATGGCTTCACTCTTGCTGAGCATGTGCTATGCCCTGAGCTACGTCCCCGGCCCCATACTTTCTTTTTCAGAGCAGCTTTAGGCTCATAGCAGCACTGAGCAGATCTGAGGAGATCCTGCGCACCTTCTATCTTAGCCCCACATGCACAACTATCAACATCCTCAAAGGAGTGCGTTTCTTAGCACCGAGAGAGATATAGCTCCTGATTGTCCAGGAAATGCAGTTTATATTGGCGTGCTTTCTTGGTGTTGCATATTGTATGGGTTTGGGCAAATTTGTGCATATCTACCATGATAGTTATTCATGATAGTGAATCTGCCCTAAAACAACTC
>PVKN010030473.1:0-12724 GCA_004027915.1 Capromys pilorides
GCGAGATGGTTCAGTGGTCTAAAGCGCCTGCTTGGGAGGGCTCAGGCGACTGCGGGGACTGCAGTTCGATCCCCGGCACCACATGCTGCGCCAGCCCCCACCACCAGGGCAGGCTGAGCCAGCCACAAAATGAATAAATAAACAAACAAACACAACAAGCAAACAAATAAATAAATAAATAAAATTAAAAATAAAAATTAAAAAAAAAAAGAAACGCTGCATGTATCCATTGCAGCCGCAGCCCCAAGAGGGAGACAGGCGATCCCTACGTGGCTGAGCTTCTACTTTAGTGCATCACTATGGATGTGGCCGCTAGAGGGCAGCCTTGTCCGGCACACTCAGCTGACCAAGGCAGAGGAACACAGTACCTGGATTTGTAGGTTTTCCTCACCTGTGATTATGGAAGAAAGTCTGGAAAATAAAAAATAAAAAAAAGAAGAACGACAGGGCCAAAGGCCTTTTCCATTTTAACAGGAACTTAATACAAACTTTCAGAGTAAAAAGTGGCTATCATCCACTTCCTACAGGACACATACTTGTAAGAAAGAATACATAGAAGTAATCTGTAATTAGGCCGGGCCTGGTGGCACACGCCTGTAATCCCAGCACTTGGGAGGCTGAGACAGGGCTCTCAGCCTCCTGACCTGTGAGATATAAATTTCAATTTATAAATTATCCAGTGTATAACGCCATAAAAAAGTTGTGCTATAACAGCATAATATAGACACGTAGCCTGGCAAACAAACGCTGGTTCCATATGCTGATACAGTTCCTTCTAAACAGGATCATCCAGTCACTGAAGAGACCCCACCAGCCAGGGACCATGGCAGGCAGCTCAAGGAACAGACTAGGGTGAGGGACGCCTGGTCCTACCGGAGGCAGGCAGCTCCGTGACCGTGCGGCCGGGGTGTTATGAGTTTCTCACTTCTTTCCTTTATTAAACCAAGAATTGAACCACTCTGGTATGTGGAGAAGGACTGCACTGAACCAAAAGCAAAAAAGAAGCCAGGGTCTGAAGAGGGTGCATGCACGTCTCTGGCTCTGTTCCTGTAGCTGTCCCCGAAAGAAATGCAGACAGAGATTCCCACTCCCCTGGCCTCTCAGGTGTGGCCCCAGTACCTGTCCTCCTTCTCCATTCCTCCAACATCTCCAAACGCCTGCTCCTGTCTAGGCTGGAGGAGGCCCCTCTGTGCCTGCCCTGCCCAGCAGGTCTGGGCTACTGCTGAGCAAACTGGGAAAAACAGAGAACTGCAATGAAAGCGAGATATTTTCAAGAGGCCCCCTAAAAATCAAGAACCCTGGGCTCCTAACTTACATTGGACAGAGAAGAGAGATCTGAAGAAAAATTTCATCTCCTGTGTTAGGCACAGGTAAACCACTAGGACAACAAGCACTCCTTATCCAAGAGCTAGGGTGGGTCCAGTAACTGAGACAGGGTAGAGAATTTAAGTCCTGAACAGGTTTTCAAGCACTGGAGTGAATGGCAAAGGTTTTCATCAGAGTCCTGAGCCCTGGCTGAGGTCAGGGGTTTAGGTCTGGAGGCTAGTGAGATCTACATGGTCTACAGGGGAAGCAGCTCCTCCACTATCCCATGAACCTGCTCCCCTGTCCCTCTGGGGACCCAGAGACACTGCCCATGGCACTTCTAGGCAGAGGATGCAGGGAAGGAAAGCACTCAGCACTCCTGGTGCTCAACAAGCTGAGAGCCCCAGGAGAGCGACCCTGTGAGGGGCCGGGAGCACAGAGCTGACCCGGTTCTGAGAGCTGGAGGCTCCCAGAGCTGAGCTCACTGGCCTGAGGGGCAGAGGACAGGCAGAGGATCAGCAAATGTCCCCACCCAGGACTCCAGAATCACACAGCTTCCGATCTGCTGAGAAGGATGAGGAGCAGGTGTTCCCCACGTCAATATGCAAACTGCCCCTCTGCTGTGTGCATGCAATGCATCAACTATTAATTTACTGTAGCCATAACTGATCACTCTGCTTCTGTAACATACTGTTTTAACTTCTAGCAAGTTGAAACTGAACATAGAGGGCTGGACAAATAGCTCACTGGATTACAGCTGTTCCTTAGGCAATTTCACTGCCCTGGAGTTCAATCTGGGCCTGCTGTGCATTCCCAACCCCAGGGACTCGCTGAGACAGCAACTGAGACTGGGCCTGGTGGCATGGACCTGTAATTCTAGCTCTTTGGGAGGGTGAACATAAGTGGGTCACTAAGAGTCCAATGTATGTAGTGAGACCCCGTAGGCTCTTAATGGAAACAACAAAATGATGATAATAATAATAATAATAACAATAATGATAATAATAATAATAAAATAAACTGAACGTAGAGAACCAGAATCAGCACATTGTCTTCCAGTCCTTCCCCACAGCAGGGCCCAATCAGCACAAAGGTCCGGGCTTAGTCTCAACCCCTCACACTGAGCAGTGCCCTGCCTCAGTATTGAGGACTGTGGAGAACAGCAGGAGACCAGGTCTACAATCACAGCCTCTCTCCCAGACCCCCTTGCCCTCCTCTCAGGGATTCCTCCATGGCAACCCCTAAACACTTCACAATGCAGCTGAGACCTGGGTTTCTGTCAGCGCCAGCTCTGAACACATGAGGCCAATTCATTCTTGTTTCACTCAGTGGTGGCCGTGTTCACAGCTGTGGCCCTTGTTCTCTCACCAAGCCTGCCTCACTGCTGACCAGAGACCTGCTAGAAAGGTGTTCCCGGGCAGGTAGATGGCCAATCACAAAATAGAACACGAAACACTTAGGAACTGGCCGCTGGGAAGACCTGGCCACTGTGTCCAGAGTTCCCACAACCACGTGTGGTGGGAAAGCTGGGCAGAGAGCTTCGGACCTTAGCAGCGCCCTGAAGGGAGAGCTTCACTTCCACATCTGCAGTGTTTCTAGGCCTAGGTTCAGTGCTTGCTTACTGTGGGGTTATTCACTACCTAATGGAAGATCTGTAACATAGTCACCTATTCTTTTGGTCCCCAAAGGTTTTCAGTGAATGTTTTCACTTATATTTATGCAGCTGACACTAATCTATGAATTACCTGGCAAGATTCTATAGAAAAGTCGAGTCATTCCTCTTCCTATAGAGATTTGACAAAGAATCGGTGGCCCTGAAGACCTTCGAGGCTGCAGGGGCAGGACATGTGGGAAAGCTGAGGGCTCATGGTCTAAATCTGATAGCCAAGTTCCACCCTACCTGCACCCCAGACCCCTTCAGGAGCAAGCTGTGAACATCCCAGCTCCCTGCATGGCTTGCACACTCAGCAGGCGGTGGCTCTCAGTTGTGGCAACTGAGACCTGGGAAGGTCCTGGAAGTGCATTATCGTATCCTGCAATAGCCTCCCCTCAACTGCTGGAACGCTGGTCCTTTAAATGTTAAATGTCTTACTCGTTCAAGCAGAATTATTCCTTGAATGAGGGCTTGTACTTAACAAGTAAGTACAAGTCTCTTTGTCCTAGAAACTTGAACAAAATACAAAATTGCTACCAGAAACATATTGGTTCTTTTCTTATTGTAAAAGTTTAGATGGCTTTCACGTAAAGGCAACTAGCTGTTTCTGGTTGAAAATTTTTAATTAAAAATAAGTTCATTCATAGAAAATAATCTTTTATGTTTTTCATTTATGTATTTGGTCTAAGGTCTCACCAGCCAGACTAGACTAGCAGTGATCCTCCTGTCTTTCAGCCTCCCGTGCTCTGGGATTACAGGCGGGCAACACCAAGCCCAGTATCAGTCTCTCTCTCAGCGCATTCTGGGGCAGGGTGCACAACGCATGCCAGGGATCAAACATCTGGGCTAAGCAAGTGCTTTACCTTCTGGCCAGCTCTACCATTCATTAATTACCATGTTCTTCCCATGTTTCTGTGCTTGATGTATTTAGAATTTATCTTCATCAATACAGAACATTGAAAAAATAAAAATTACTAGGGAAGAGGTGAATAGTTACTACCAAGTAGGGGATAAATAAGACCCTTGTATCGCTGTGATCAGAGGACGAGGAATGGGATAGGAAGAGGGGACGCATTCTGAGCCTCAAGCTGAGATTTCTCTAGGAAAAGCAGCACGAGCTTGGAGGCTGTGTTGCCCCAGAGGTCAGCACCTCCACAGCTGCAGCATTCTGTGGGAACACAAACAGCATCCAGGGTCCTGTGCTAGCTGTGTCACTTGCCTGTCTACCTGAAGATTTGACTCTGCCTTTCACAGTGAACTGAGACACTGTGGTTATACAAGGCATTTAAATTTTAAAGTCCTGACCCAGATAGGATGTTTTTCTCAGCACTGGGTTAGCTTCCTGCTCCAGGCAGAGAGGCCCAGTCCCACCTATACACATTTCATCAATTTCTTGGCTTCCTACTGTTCCCAACCTGAGAGCTCTAGTGCTCCTCCTGCACGTCTGGTCAGTTTCAGGGGCACCAGAAAATGCGAGTACCTGCTCATCATTTAAACTAGGGTGGGGTCTCGGCGGGAAGTCCAGGGGGGTCTACATCCCAGTCACTTCCAAGACACAGCCAGTACTGGGAGAGCTGCAGCTAGAGCTCCTTCATGAAGGCATGTTCTTCACAGTAACAATGGAGAATGGAAAGGGAGGCTCTGCAGGAGCACAGTGTACTATGCATTGTTTTCATGAGTGTATTCTATTCTGTAAGGGATTTTGAGATTTGCTGCTGAGAGGTTTCCATGATATAAATTCAAAGGCTTAGGCAATTTGAAAGGAAAAAATTACTGTAAGGGCAAAACATGAATAACTTCCAGGAACCTGGATAAAAGAGGATGAACAGGCAGGATTTAGAGCAGAATTAAGATAAACAAGCCGCATGGCATCATAACCAAATGTGATTTGTGCATCATTATCCACTGGGTTCTGCTGGGGAAATGGAGATGGAGAATGAACCTGAGAGTGAGTCTGGACACTGAGTGCAAGCTGACCGCGCTTGATTGTGAAATTACAATCACATGCTGCTGACTGAGAGATTGCAGAGCTGGAGAGACACGCGGAGGGCACACAGGCTCTGCCACGGCACTTTACATTGTGCTCTGCAGTGAAATCTGCTCTAAAAAAATGAAGCCAATCTTGAAGAACTTTCTTGCAGCGCAGAAAAGGGCTTCTGTTCTCACTGTATAAAATCCACATGAGGCCATATCCACACTGCTCAGGGGAGCTCCTCAGTGTCCTCCATTACATGAGCAGAGGCACTGTGAGGGCTACAATCACAGCTGAGGGGGAGGAAGGGAGAGTCAGGGTGAGAGGAGCCTCCCTCTGTACTTTTACCAAAATACAGACACCAGCAACGCCTGGCTGCATCTGCACAACAGCCTCTGCAGGTGGAGGCAGCAGAGACAGAAGTGGGGCCGCCCAGCCTCACACTTCTGCTTGCCTGGGAGGTTTTTGTTAAGGCTTGTGTCACTGTGGGAGGACTACTCCAACCCTGTTGACAGTAATAAGTTCCAACATCCTCAGCCTCTACGCCACTGATGGAGAGAGTGAAGTCTGTCCCAGAGCCACTGCCGCTGAACCTCGAGGGGACTCCAGACTCCACACTGGTGGCATAGCTGATCAGGAGTTTGGGAGCTTGCCCCGCTTTCTGCTGATACCAGTGTAAATCATTGCTAACACTCTGGCTGGCTTGACAATTGACGGTCACTGTCTCTCTTAAAGACGCAGACACTGATGGAGACTGGGTCAACTGGATGTCACATCTGGCACCTGAAAGTGGAAACATAACACAAATATTTACAAGATTAATCACATTATAAAAGAACTTGTATAAGTTCCAAGTAGCTCTGACCATGCAATGTTGATGGAATCCCCAGGGCTGCCCCTCCTTACCTGGCAGACAGAGCAGCAGGAGCCCCAGTAGCTGAGAGGGGACCCTCATGGCCATGCTGTGTCTTGGCTGGGACCTACTTCAGTCTAGGGTGTAAACAGCCTCTGAAGAAGTCCTCAGGGCTGGGAGGGGCTCTGCGCACATGCAAATAAGCAGGGCGGGGAGGGGTGGGCACAGCTGAAGGGCTGGCTCCTCTCAGCACAGGCCAGCTGACTGCTGGATCCTTGTGTGGACCAGAAAGACACAGATTCCCTCCAGAGAGCAGGTTCCTCCCCTGGGGCCCAGGACAGAATGAGGCTGCTCGCCCACAGGCACAGGATGCTGGGGTTCTCTGTGGGATTCAGAGCTTATTGGCTGTGCTCCATAAGCGCAGCTCCAAGCTAAGGTCCCTCAGAGAAGCAGGAATTTAGCAGAACAGGAGGCCAGGTCGGGTTTGTCTATCAAGAGAGCTGACGAGTCTGGAGGAGAACTGACACAGCCTTGAGCAGCTCAAGGCTTCTCCACACCCTGGGATTCCTAATCCTTCGGGTCTCACAGGTGCACACAGGAACTCTCAGTTCTGCTCTCTTCCTACAAGAGCAGCTCCAAACCACACGCAAGCTCTAGCTCTTATTTTTCTATTTTTTATTTTTTTTCAAGGTTTTTTTGTTTCGTTTTTGTTTTTCTATATTTTTAGGGAAAGATCTATAGGGACAGGATGTTCAGGCTCTCACTACTAGACTGGACTTGTAGTTATCCACCTGTTTATAGCCTCCCAAGAGCTCGTATTACAGAGCTGACCTGGCCCTGCGAGCTCGAGGTTCTCAGTGCTGTTCTCACTGAAGAGTGACAGAGGCCAAGAAGAGGACCAGCAATGGTCCCCATCCTGGAGTCTCGCATCAATCCTGCTCCACTCTGCTTCAAAATCTGTGGAGCATGCATTATAGCAATCACTATGTAAACTGCTTATTTGTTGTGTGCAAGTTACACACGAAGTATTAATTGAACATAGGAATAAACGATCATTCCAACCCCTTGTGTAACATGGTATTTTAAGTTCTGGCACATTTAAACTGAACAGAGAGACCCAGCATCAGCACGTCACTTCCGTGTCCTTCCACACTGCAGGGCCTGAGTAACACGAAGCTCAGGGCCCACCCTCTGCCCCTGTGGACCATGCAGTGCTCTCTCTCAGTGCTAAGGATTCTGGAGAACAGCAGGGGACCAGATCGTAGTCATTGCCCCTCTTCCAGCCCCCCTTCCCCTGCTCTCAGGGGCTCCTCCAGGCCAACTCTTGTTCACCTCACAATGCAGTTCAGCTCTGGGATTCTGTAGCTCTGAACCCGTGAGGCCACCTCATGCTTATTTCACTCACACTGGCCACATTCAGAGCTGGGGCCCCTGTTGTCTAAACCAGCCTGCCTCACTGCTGACCAGAGGCCTGCTGGGAAGGTGGTCCCAGGCAGGGGGACTGCCAGTCACAAAGTAAAACAGCTCACACTAAGGAACTGTCCACTGGGAACAACTGGCCATTGTGCCCAGAGGCCCCACAGCCCTGTGATATCTGAAAGCTGTGCAGGCAGCTTCAGACATTAGCAGCTTCCTCGAGGGAGAGCATGGCTTCTCCAGCCCCTGTGTTCCAGGCTGAGGCTTCAGCACTTGTTTACTGTGAGATCTTGCGCCATCTACTGGAAACTCTGTAACATAGCAACCATGGTACCCCTTGGTGCCCTGAGGCCTTCCCTGAGTCTTTTCACTTGTGTTCATAGATGGGACCCTATTCTACCAATTATCAGGCAAGATTCTGTAGAACATTCAGATGATTCCTCTTCGTCATCCACCTACTGAGAACTGAACCCCAGCGCTACACCTAGAGTTCTAGCACATAAAGTTCACAGGAAAGTGAGCGCGACGCGTAACCCACAAGACATGACCCAGATGCAGCTTCCTCAGCGACTGGTGTTTAAGACCCTACGGGGAATGTTGGTAGAATAAAGAATCTTGATATAGACCCAAAGTCTGGCCCATCCTTTCCATCCCAGAACCCCACCCAGGGCAGCCTGTGAGAACCTAGCAGCCAGTTACCCTGCACTCCCAGCAGCTGGTGGGTGACTCAGCCGGGGCAGCTGCAGTGTGGGAAAAAGGTTCCAGGAGTGCTGGACTCCTGAAAGCCACCCCACCTCTCTCTTCCCAGGGTGCACAGGGAGAGAGGAAGGGATGACTGCTAGCCTCGGGGCCCAGGCAGGTCTCTGCTTCCACCAGCACCTCCTTCCCTTAGGGGCCTCTGGGATCACCAGGCTCAAGTCTGATTGCTTCACATCTCTGGGGCAGTGATTGCTCTGACTGTTTCACTGAAAACGCTGAGCTTGAAGAACAGGAATAGCATATTGCAGCTCTGGGATTGAACAGTCCTGGGTTCAGTGGGAGCCCCCATTGCTGGAACACTGGTGACTCTGCTAGTGCCAACGTTGTGCACAGGATCAAAAACATTAACTTGCTCCAGAAAACTTCTGAGAGTACTAATGGTATCCGAACAGAAGGAGGAGGAGATAACACTCAAACCCAAGGAAGAACCTCAGAGTAGCAAGTGCTTTGGCAGTGACGTCCGTATTCAAGTTGAAGATAAAGATGGCAGCAAAACTAAATATTACTCAACTTCATCCTATATTTTTATCATTTTAAAATGTTAGTTTTAAGGTTATATGGTCTGATAAATTCACTAGACAGGAAGATCTGTATCATTTGATTCGTTCACGATAGCTTAGGAACTCAGTTGCAATTTTACTTTTATCTGTAATGATATAAATAATTGCAGTTTTCGCAGAGTTAGTCATCAGGTGCATTGGGGAGTGGACATGGAGGCTCCTTCCTAAGGGCTGAAACTAGTGAACAAGAGCAACGGGGGGCTCATGAGGTGCCTCCAGCAAAGATTAGCCCCAGTGCGGCTCAGATGTCCACACCAAGGGGCTCAGCTCATAGTCCTGGATGCCCATGTCTCACAGCTGCTGCTGTTGGGGCTGCCCCTGGCTCTGGAGACTGGGCTGCCCAGAGGCCTGCAGGGCATTCTGCAGAGCTCGGCTGAAGAGATCACTGGTGATAGGTGTCCCCGAATGGACTCCAGAGGACACTGATGAGGTGCTTGGGGATTGGGCCTGGGTGCCAGAATTTGTCCTGTGAGAGCTGCTGGTCCTGGGTTAACTACGCCACCTCTACTGTGTCCCAGAAGATTTAACTCCGCTCTTCACCCTGAGCTGAGGTGCTGCGCTTATGGGAGGGGCTCACATTAAGTAACCATGAAAATGTCATGCAAAGTTGTGACAAGAGGGACAGGAGGTATTTTTACCATGAAGTCAAGCTGCCTCCTTTCCTTCAAAATGCTCAAGATGGAGGGAAACCTCCTGGGGATTCTCCTGAGTGACAAAGACCGCCAGCTAGATTTAGAGGAACACGGAATGGCCCGAAGTGACACCAAAGAAAACCAGGGAGAGCTCTAAATTTCCACCTGCAAATCCAGTTAAAGGTAGGAACAAAAGATTACAAATCTACTTCCTCATGTTTTAAAAATAACACTAGGCTATTAATCAAGCAGATCTGTACATTTCTGGGGACCTCTTAGACTCAATGAATACACTGAAAGTTTCTATTCTGAAAGTTTCACTAAGCCGTGGTGTTCTCACTGATCATAGAAGGCACACAGGGAGTCTGGTCAGTAGCAAGAGGTATTGGTCAATAGTTTTAATTATTGTGCTCCTTAATGCAGCATATTGTAAGATTATCTTTCCAAGCGCTTCTATACTATAAAAGCAACAATTTGTGATTCTGCATAAGGAAAAATTGAGAATAGGAAAACACAAATGAATTAAAAGAAAAGGGGGAAAGACAATGAATAGGGAGTATGCAGGGATTTCTGGGGCAATGAAAGGACCTTAGAGTGTATTAAAATGCTGCCCTGTGCCATTACACATGCATTTCCCCTGGTGCAAGGCACAGCACCAAGAGCGACTCTTCACATGAGCTGTGAGCTCTGCATGGGTATTGATCTTCATTGTTTGCCACTAAAATTGTAATTGGATGTCAATGACGGACTGCAATGCCATGTGGGCAGGGCTCTAAAGGCCACCTCAGTATGTGAAATTTCTCTGTGGCCTACAATCTCTAAAACATGATGCAAGTTGTCATGGTTTGTATCTAATTGTCCTCCCAAAGCCTGATGTAAATACTGGGGCAGTCAAATATGTGGCTCAAGGGGCAGGGCCATAGGACCAGGGTAGAGCTTGAGAGGCCAGGCCAGAGAGGCTCCAAACCTTAAAGTGACCCCATGTACCTCTCCCAAACCCAGGCCCAGTCGCCTGTCTTAGAGGCGTGGAGCAGATCATCCTGGACACAACATTGCAGAGTCTTAAGGTTTTGCTATGTAACTCAGGCTGCTTTCAACTATGGAACCTTCAGTAACTGTGAGCTAAATAACTCTTTCCTTTCCAAAGCTTATGTGTTGGGTATTTGTCCCAGCAATGAGAGAAGAGTAACTAAGACACAAGTCTTTAAAAATTCTTGCTCAGAATGCATAGAAGGGTGACTCTGCCACTGTTTGAATCCACAATGATGTCAGAAGCCTCAGTGCTCTGGGTACTCAGAACAGGCACTATTCTGTCAGTGCTGCTGGAGCTGAGGAAAAAGAGGAGAGTTGGGGTGCAGAGGAGGATCTCTGGCCCCTTCTTCTAAAGCCTCCATGTGAACCCCTGAGCCTGGCTGCATCTGAGAAAAGCCCTCAACCGTTGGACACAGCAGATGGGCAGCTGGGGCCGCCCAGCCTCACACTTCTGCTTCCCTGGGTGGTTTTTGTTATGGCCTGAATCACTGTGGCAGGCATGTCCCAAGTCTGTGGACAGCAGTAAGTCCCAGTGTCTTCAGGCTGCAGGCTGCTGATGGTGAGAGTGAAATCTTCCCCGGACCCACTGCCTCTAAACCTCGACGGCACCCCAGATTCCAATTCATTTGCAGCATGGATCAGCAGGTTAGGAGCTGTCCCTGGTTTCTGTTGATACCAGTGTAAAGCAATGTCACTATCCTCGCTGGCCCTGCAAGTGATGGTGACCGTGTCTCCTACAGATGCTAACAAGGTGGACGGAGTCTGAGTCATCTGGATGTCACCTCTGGCAACTGAGACTGGAAGCACAACAAATATCAACACAACCCTCTTAAAACAAGCCCTCCCTGAAGAGCCAGGCAGCTCTGAATAGACTACATTGCAAGATCCAAGGAG
The DNA here is from genome assembly GCA_004027915.1 of Capromys pilorides. Classification (NCBI taxonomy): domain Eukaryota; kingdom Metazoa; phylum Chordata; class Mammalia; order Rodentia; family Capromyidae; genus Capromys; species Capromys pilorides. Next base: position 11,078 of record PVKN010030473.1, read on the forward strand.
TGTCTTTCCTCATCCTGGAGCCAGAGCAGCAGGTGCCATAGGAGGTGCACGTGGATGCTCATGGCCATGCTGGGTGCTCACCGGGTCTGTATCCCACACAGGCTGTGAGCAGGCTGTGTAGAAGTCCTCAGGGCTGGGCTGGGCTCTGGGCACATGCAAATCAGAAGGGCAGGGCGGGCCTGGCATAGCTGCATGGCTGGCTCCTCTCAGCACCAGCCCAGCATTCTCTGTGGTCCCTTCCACACCAGGGCTGCACGAGATTCCTGCAGAGAGCAGGGATCTTTCTACCTTGGGCTGCAGGGCAGAATCAGGCTGCCTTGCCATGAGTGGCGTGAGCTATTGTTCTCCTCCTGGCTCTCTGTGTACCCTGTATCTCTGAATGGCGATGGGCTCCCTAGTTCTGTCCCCTCCACCTCTGAGTCCATAAGGCCACGTCATCCCTGTTTTACCCGTGGATGCTCACATTCAGAGCTGAGCATCTTGTTCTCTCACCCACCCTGCTTCATTGATGATCCAGAGTTTGGACTCTAAGAATCCTCGTGTTCTGGCAAACAGCTCATTGGCACAAGAAGCTGCCTGGAAAGCACAAGGTCCTGAGTTCAATCCCCAGTACCAAGAAGAAAACAAAATAAAAATCCTCTGGAAGGACATCACACTTAGGTGAGTTACCAACAGTAAAGTCAAACAGGGAATACTAAGGAACTGGCTGAAAGGAAGAGCTGTCTCTATCTGCCCTGAAGCCCTGCAGCCCTGTGAGCTTAGAGAGCTGGGCAGAGAGCTCCCTGCCTACTGGCTCCTGACTGGGAAATTCCACTTCAACATTTCACTGCTTCTAGGAGAGGCCTCTGTGGTTTGTTTATTGTGGGCTTTGTTTGCCACTTAATGGAACTTTTTTTTTGAATTATGATTTTTTTTTTACTTTTAATAAAATATAACACTGTGACAATTCCTAAACATGTTAGTAGTACATTTCCAATGTTTGATGCAATGCATATTGTTGTCCTATTAGTTATACAGACACAGAGTATAGATATTATTGTTTTTCCAATCATTATAAGTATAAACAAATTTCTTTTCATTGAACTAAGAATAAGTAATTATATTCATAATCCAATGTTTGATAATCGCTGTGGGTTATTGCTAAAATTGGCAATGTTAGAAGCTGTTGGTTTAGGCATTTTCTAGCTCAGCATTCAAATCTAGGCTTCCGTTTTATGCCTTGTGGTTAAACTTTTCTGCTGGGTGGTTAACGGCAAGTTTAAGCAAGACCTGTACAGCAAAACATGTAATTTTTGTATTTCTCAAGATCAGTGAAATCCCCTCAGGGTATTTTGGAACCATGTACAGTACTTTGTAGAACTGTTTTTGGTGTCAGTGATCTGGATGAATCATGGCCATTGCTTAAGCAGTTTGTTCTCTATGAAAGCCTGAGAGAAGGTTTTCTCTCCAGCTGACTCTCCTTCGGCACACTATGTATCTTCAGTCCCTTTCCTCTGTAGCCCCATAATCTCCTTGAACAGAAAATGTGGGAAACCACTGAGTTATAGGATGTTATAGCACAGGTTCTCTTATGTCCTGAGTCCTCACAGACCTTGAAGCGCTGGGGCCAAAATGTTGCCTATCCTTGTAGTCCTTCTTTTTCTCTAA
>PVKN010030474.1:0-12724 GCA_004027915.1 Capromys pilorides
AGTTACAATGCAAACGTGCCAGTTTTATCTGTAAATCTAAAATGTTAGAAGAGATCATCTCACATTTCCACTACAAATATCTTTGATAGAACATCACTACCCCCTTGTGGATTTGCCATAAAAATTCTTTATCTGTAATCTACTTTTCAAATGTTTCTTCCATTCTGCTAAACTTTTAGCAAAGTTTATACTTTCCTAACTATGAAAGGCTGCTTATTTCAATCAATCTTTAAAAAGAGAAAAAGAAATAGCATTCTAAAATGATCAATCTCATCACCTGACTTGTGTTCTAAATGCCCCCTTTCGGGAAAGCATTCTTCATACACTGTGTTTGTGTTAATTTTAAAACCACCACCATATCAATATTCCATTTTGCTTTTGAATATCTGAATTTGTACTTAAGGTAATCACTTTAAGATTATTTTTAATCATAAATTCTTCATTTTTTTCTAATCTTTTGCTTTCTATTTCATGTAATGTACCAGTCATTCCCAAATGGTTTGATATTTAAGCACCCAGCAAACCAGTGGGACAGAGACAGACAGACAGACAGACAGACAGACAGACGACTTCTCAGATAAAGATTAAAAACCAAGTCTGGGTTTTTAAAAAGTTAAAGTCGGGATGGGAAGATAGCTCAGTGGAATAAGCGCTTCCCTGGCATGCACAAGATCCTGAGTTCAATCCCTGGTACCATCACCCAGGAAAAGTTTGGGCAGGCCAGATGGCTCGGCAGTCTAAAGCACCTCCTTAGGCAAGCTTACACAACTGAAGGGACTGCGGTTCAAACCCCGACACCATATGCTGTGCCAGCCCCACCCCCAGGGCAGGCTGAGCCAGCCATAATATAAAAAAAAAAATTAAACTCTAGATTATATTAATATGCTTTCAGGAATAACTCCTGGAAATCTATACATCAGCTCTGATGAATAAAAGATAATTCCTGTATTTCAACACTTAAAGGCTTTATTTCTTTTTCTGCAGATGAGAGCACTTCCAGATATACCTGTACATCATGCTAACATCACACACAAATACATCTTGCAGAATGTAAAGGCCTAGCCAATTTTGGTAATCAAGTATCCCCTATTACAAGCCCTAGGCTTAACTGACAGCAGAAGTCACCACTGCCATGATATGTGTGCCACATGGAGTGAGCAGGCGTCCTGACTGGCTGTCCAGTCACCCCTGGAAGCCAGCTCCATGCTCTCCCAGATGGTGCACACAAAGCAGGGAAAGAGTAATTTACTGCTGCCAGTATTCATTCCAATGGCTAGGTAGAAATAAAAGGGAAAAAATAAGCCAGTTTCCAGATGTTACCTTGTGGTAACTGATAAGCAAAACTGGAAGAGATACTGCAGTCTACTGAATGAACAGATACTGGGTCCCAGAACGTTTTTTGCATGCCAACTCCACTGAGGCAGCATATCCAAAAGGGACCAGGTGTATACCTGCCCAAAGCTAATGGCCAAAGGGCAGAGCAGGAACAATCAGCTAGCCCTCGAGGTGTGTTGCTTTGTAGGGAATCTTATGGTCATTTCTGGGTGGCTTTTTTTTTTTTTTTTTTTTTTTTTGGACAGGGAGAGGATGTGGGGAGCAATACCATTTACTTAGTCTCCAGGCATTACCATGTTTCAAACTGAAGAACTAGGTCTCAAAGATTCCTTTCAAGGCATGTCACTCTGCACAAAACTATATACTGCAGTGAGCAGAGGGATGAACCCAACTCCAAGCTAGCACATCTCCCTCCAAGTCACTCTTCACTAACAGCCTCAAGTAAAGAAAGGTTCCACGACTTGAAAAGTCCGGCTAAATCTGACCAAAAAAATATGAATGCACGTGTCCAAATGAGTAGAGGACTCACGTACAAGAGGGCATGCAACCATGCTGAGATAAACACCAGGGTGAGTGTGGAAGGTCCATCCAACACCTTCTGGCCCTTCTGGCCTATGCCATGCATATCAGCTGAAAGTACATGAATACTCTTCTAAAACAATAAAAGTGAAAGCAGAAGAAATGTGGCTGACACTTGGCCTCTCTTTGCAGTGTGATACATAAGATTTCTTTTTTAAATACAGGGTAATGAAGTTAAAAATATGCCCAGGAAACCTTACCAATCTTTACACAAGGAAGCCCATGATCTTGAAGCAATGGCGTTCAAAACTCAGCGTCACAACGCCACAAACACAGAGCCACAGACTGATGGGGGAACCTTCTCTTCATCCCACCACATTAAGTATCAGAGACTGTTCACTGTGCATACGAGTGTGTGCATGTGTACGCGTCTCTACTTTCCTTACGAACATATGGCAAATATCACGGGATGGCAAAACTACCTCTCCACATATACAAATGCTTTCTAACTACAGACCAGTAACACAGCTTTATCATAGGACTAATAAGATACTATATCCATGGGTGGCATAAAATAACAGGATCTGATTAAGTGTCTGATCAACATATATCCTAAACCTGATTGGCTATTCAAAAATTAAATGAAAAGAAGCACAGATCACAAGATACAATCTGAAAAACAGAACAAATGACTATCTGCTCTTTATTCAAGTTATACAATGTAGATTAGAACAAAAACTCTTCACTATCACTTTCTAACATTAAAAACTAAAACCACTCCTAGGCCTGGCAAAGAACATCAATAGTGGGTTATCACCTCTCTAGAAGGAAGCCTTTCTACACAAAGGCTCCAATAGACACATATACTTGCTGTGCCCAAAGAAATGTGCTGCTATCAAGCCACGAGACAGAAAGAAGCTGGTTAAATGCAGTAAAGACACATTTCCAGAAGCCTTCATGTGGAGGCCCAGGAGCCTTAAAACCCAGCACTTCTTCTTGATGATCTCTAGTTACAAATACCACAATCACCCACTTCACTCACCTATCATAAGTGAAACAAGAACACCTGTCTACCAAACAAAGGGCATGGTAGGTAATCACTTTTCACTCAAAGAAACGCTCCAAATACAGTATGTCTATGTACAGTTTTCATAATGACAAGGGCAGCCGGCTATTCCATCATGGGAAAGGGGCAAACGGCTGACGAAAACAAACAGGTAGGATTGAAGTCATCTAGAACAACAGAAAAAGACAGGCTAAGTAATTCTAGAAGATATGGAACATTATAGAAAATAATCTGTACAATAGGAGCCCAAAAGAAATACATCAGCTGTCACCACAAAAACATCCAGTCACATAAAAAAGGACACTGCCAACCGTATATTACAACAATTCTACACAATAATTTTCACAGGAGTGAAACTCTAATAAAACTGGCTTCTATATATGTACACTGTGGGAGGGGTATCTTTTAGTAGTGGAGAAAAAAGGCACACTTCAGATTTTATTATCATCATTATTTATACTTAATCTACATCCAAAAAGAATGAGACAATTTACCCAAAGAAAGAAAGTAACATTAAAAAGCATAAGGAAGTAAAAGTCACATAAAAAAGACAGTGATGATCAGACATGTATTACACATTAGGCCTAAGAACGGGCACCATGATTAGGCATTAAATTTACATGTAACACTTGCTAGCAAAAAAAAAAAAAAAAAAAAAAAAGTAAAAGTAGCTCATGTAGTTCTACTTGATTAATACAAGTTAATCAGAAGAGAAAAAACATTCTTCTACCACCTCCTTATATAATGTATTTGATTTCATGTTCTATGCAACACTTTTACAACTCTTATACATATGTTAATACAGTGCTACCGTAATGCTACTGTTCAAATGTTTATATTATGGCCCACTTAGCCTGTCCTGGGAGTGGGGCTGGCACAGCATGTGGTGCCAGGGATCGAACTGCGGTCACTGCAGTTGCCTAAGCTTGCCTAAGCAGGTGCTTTAGACCACTGAGCCATCTCGCCCGCCCTTACTGTTCAAATTTTTAATAAGCATTCTAACCAGTCATATATCTAAGTGACTTAAAAGTTATGTTAGCCAATCAGATTGTTTGCACACACACACAGATCTGCACTCCTACAGAGGGCAGTCTGTAGGAAAGCTGTTAAAAGCTTCTAGTATAACTTCCACCCTCTTCATCCACTACTCTTCCAAGGAGGACAGAAAAAATTCAACAGGATAGTACATCAAGAGTATGTTTTTCTAAGATTACAATCCAAAAAATTACAATTCAAAATAAATTTCCAAGACTTTGTGAAAGACAAGATCCTCTAAAATGTCATTCATATTAAAAGTCTAACAAAATCCAATATGGTCCCAAGCAGAATAACAAAACACACAGACCCTTCAGCACAACAGACGGGAAAGGGCTTCTATATGAGTGACAGCAGTCAGGGGGTGTGGACATAAAAATGACTCTTCCTCAGAAGGGTACATTCTAAGATATCACAAAAGAGGTAACCGGCACAAGTAAAGGAAGAGAACGTGAGATTTACCTTGTACTATTTTTTCCATAAGGATATCAGAAAGATGTACAACTGCACACAAAGGGATAGACGCTGAACTGAAAGAAATGAGAAATCAACAACAGTCCAAAGTAATCAAACACTGGTGAAAGTATGCTAAGACACAGATGAACTACCACAAAATCGGACAGAATTCAAATCCCACCAGACACATGGGCTAAAACGTAGCACAGACAGCTAAACTAATAATGCTACCTGACCCTAAAGGACGTGCTATTTTAGGGCAAAAGCCTAAAATGGCTAGGTCCTAAAAACCAAAGAAACAGAAAATGTGGCTGAGCAGAATGTTTAAATGTCTCCAGGGATAAGTAACAGCAACTCTTGAATAGAAAAACCTGACCCAATCTGACCTTGAGGAGAGGTTACTGTGTACATGCCAACGTTGTGAAGCCACTGAAAAATGAGATAGACCAACCCAATATTTCCCAGTAGCAGGTCAAATCAGATCTTCAAGAAGACAAGGAAGGGGCCAGCGAGATGGTTCAGTGGTCTAAAGCGCCTGCTTAGGAAAGCTCAGGCAACTGCAGGGACTGCGGTTCGATCTCCGGCACCACATGCTGCGCCAGCCCCACCACCAGGGCAGGCTGAGCCAGCCACAAAGTAAATAAATAAAGAAACAAACAAACACAACAAGCAAACAAAGAAATAAAATAAAATTTAAAAAAAAAAAAGAAGACAAGGAAGAAGAGGGCACCCAAGCTGTACCCAAAAAAAAAAAAAAGAAAAAAACTGGAAAAAAAGAGCATGAAGAATGATATTCTAAACAAAAACCAAAGGGAAAGAGAAAAAAGCAAAGTGACTAGGATGACCCACACAGCCCTGCTAACCGCAAGACGGTGCCCTGCACTGGAGCAGGAAAAAGCTCATTTACAGACCTACAGACGTAGGGACGACAGCACAACTATACTGAATTCAAGGAAAGCCTAACTTCACACCATTAACTCCAGTGCTCCTCTAGATAAGCTCTGCCACTTTCCCTTCCATGGCCCAAATACCAAGCACCCTGCTTTGCAAAAAAGACACCCAAGCCAGTCAGTGGCCAGAAAAAGGGCCTGGAAGAAGGGCCCAGAAGAACTACCATCAGAAATGAGTTACTGTTCTGGGTCTATGCCAACACACACAGCAGATTTAACTCTGGGTTTTTTACGAGGTTCACTAATACTAACCCTAAAAATACACAAATTCATCAAGCTGATTACAGATAGAATAAAAAGAACTTATGCTTGAACCCCCCCCCAAAAAAAAAAAGAAAGAAAGAAAGAAAATTAGGTCAAAAGCTCTACTTTCTGGCAATGGATATTATGCCCAATGTACAGCTAAGGCAAAGCCAGCAGACAAAGCCCAGTGTCCACCAAACTTCCAGGCAAGCCCTATCCACTCCTGGCACTCCTGGCAAAGTGGAGGAAGCCTCCTGGCAGAAAAGAGCTTAAAGACCCAAATTCGCAGAGCCAATACAGCTTGCTGGGGAGAGCGAGCCTCCACACTAAGCCTGTCAAAAAGTACGACTTCACTGCGAGTGACAGCAGCAAGGCAAGCAGCACTGCAAACCAGGCAGGCAAAGCACCTGACTAGCAAGAGAGGAGACGGCGCTCTCACTCTTCCCTTGCCCTAGAGAAAACAACTAAAGCGGATTCTCCCACTCCTGCAAGGAGCAGCAAGGGCCTTTCCAAGGGTGCCTTTTCCTAAGGTCATAACCGCTCTCCATTATGAAATGGCCAAAATACAACAGAGATGTATTTACAGGAGTTCCATTCATTCCTGTCACAGAGAACTTCTCACTCATCTCTTACAGTCTGCCCACAACTGCAGTCCCACACTGAAGTAAAGAATTTCTTTCCCCTACACTGCAGAAAAGAAATCAAGAACTTTTCACATTATACAGAATCAATCAAAGACTCCTGCCCCTAAATTCAGAATGCCTGAGTTTAGGTGGTTACTGGCAAGCAGTCTACACTTCACATATTCGGGGACATGGCAAGCATTCAGGATGTCATTCTGCTTGTTCAGTACAGCATAAATGACAAACGGATTGGCCATTTTTATCAGTGAGTCTTATGATTCTTCAAAGCAAGAAGAGTTACCAACAACAGTTACATCTATACTGTGTATAAGAGTCCCCACACATGCCCAAAGCATACAGCTAGTCTTCTAACTTGTTCTACCTACGTGAGGGTTGCTACTTCATCCGTGCACATAACACACCTATACGTAGGTATGTGTCAACAGATGCATATAGAGCGCCACGATGATCTCTGGTTCACCAAAAAAGAACCAGAACAGCAAAAAATAGAAAGCATTCATATTTCTCCTTTGCCTGAAGGGTACAAGCTCCAAAGAAATGTTTGGATCCTACAGAGACAACACCAGGAAGGTTCCAGTACAGCAAGGAGCACTCAAGCTACCTCTTCCCGAAGGGCATGTGGGCGACATGGGTGTCTACACTCCCTATTCTGGATGGAAAGGCATATGGCTTCTCCTTACCCAGCCAACAGGAACACAGTTTGAGAAAATTAGAAAAAGTCAAGGTAACAGGCTCACTAAATATGGCTGACTGGGAAATAGAAGCCATAAGGAGGGTATGAGTTCTCTCAAAAATAAGAACTGGAAGTTTATTTCAACGGGCATTTCAAAGCCTCTTGAGTGTGGGACGCACAAAGCCTGGTTCTTAGTGCACAGAAAAAAAAAAACAAGAGTCAAGGGCACATGACCCTTTTCCCAATGGAGTACTGGTCCACTGGTGAAGGCTCCCCCCCCCCCCAAAGATGCAAGAGTCAATAGGAAGCAAAATTACACCCATTTTTTTCCCCATGAGAACAATGACTGTGGCCCCTTTTTACCCAAACAGTAGGCACAATGGAAGCCTTGCCCTCTATCTTCCTGGGGTGCCCACCCTCCCAACAGTGAACTCCAAGGAGGAGCATCTCAGCATGGACCAGGAACTAGGGAAACAGCCCAGGAACGTCTACTTTTCCCCATTAGGAAAAGAGGGCAACTCCAAAGGGTATTCAGGGAATGAGCTCACCCTAACCCAGGAAAGTGTGTGGAGAGTGTACATAATCTGGAAGAAGTGTCTGCTTTCCTATTTAGAAATGACTTCAGAGCTGCACAGGCCCCCACCATCCACTGGGTGAGGGAAAAAGAACATGGGGAGCCCGAGTCCCCTTGTCCTGGCAAAAAGGGTCAACAGATGAGAGTGCAGAGGGCCCAAAAGATGTCACGCCAGGGGAGAGACTCAGACGGACCCCTGTGCCAAGCGAGAAGAGGGGTCACAGAAGGTAAAGGGCAACAGAGTGTGGAGATCCTCACTTACCACGGAAACCGAGACCCCACCCTCCCGGCTGCGAGGGTGCAAGGGCAAGAGTAGGATGTGCACGGCGGCGAGGGGCGGGGACGCTGCGCAGGCCCCCTCCCTCCCGGGAGCCGAGGGGAAAGGAACGCACGAGGCCCGCGGCCGAGACGCACCGGCCGGAAGGGTCCCCCCGGCGTGGCTCGCTTCAGGGACCCCCGTCCGCCCGCCCGCCTGCCCGCCTGGGGAGGCGCCGCGGAGCCGGCGGGGCTGAGAGGAGCGCGCCCGGCCCTACCGCCGCCGGGAGCAGGCGGCCGAAGAAGGCTGAGAGGCGCCGCGGTCGTCCGACCGGGTCAGGCGAAAGCGGCCGGGCCGGGCCGGGGTCGGGAACCGATAAACTTTCCGCCCCGTGGCCCCCACCGGGCCCGGCCAGGGGCGCGGGCCGCCCGGGTCGCCAGCGGCGGGGATGCCCGTCCGGGTGGGGGAGGCGCTGGCCCGCCGCGGCTCCTCCTCCTCCCGCTGGGCCCGGCCCCCGCCCCGCGCGCCCCCCGCCCCCCGGCCCAGCCCGCCCCCGGGGGTGGGGTGCGGGGCGCCGCGCTCCGCCGCCCCGCGAGTCACCTCAGGACTCGGCCGCGCTCCGCCCCCCCCCCACGCCACCGGCCCCGCTCCCCGGTCAGGGCTCCCGTCCGCCCGCCCGCCGCGCCCCCGCGCTCTCGCCCGGCGCCGCGATGCCCGGGATGTCCGGGTACCACGTCCCACCGCCCGCCGCGCCGCCCCCTAGCCCTCGCGCGCCGGCTCTTACCTTCCGGCTTGTTTTCGGCAGCCATTTCCCCTCCGCGCGCCACATCCTCCTCCTCCTCGCGACCGGGACCCCGAGCGCGCGCCTCGTACCGCCGCCGCCGCCGGCCCAGCCACCCCGCCGCCGCCGCGCACCCGCCCTGGCCCCGCCCCACAGCCCACGCACAACACCCGTTGGGCCGGGCGGTTGCCATTCATCGCTCCCACCGCCAATCGCCCCGCACCAGGGGTCTCACTACTCTCCGGGAGGAGCGTCCTATGCATCCGGCCCATTGGCTGGTCACCACCCGACGGACTTCACGGATTGGCCAAGAATCAACGCCCCCTCCCCACCCACTACCAGGAAAGCCCGCCTTCCAGACCTAAACAAAGCTAGCCAATGGTCGGAGTCCAAAAGAGTTGTCCAATAAGGGTGGAGCCGACACGGAATATTTCCTCGAGGCCGAGAGGTGGCCTTTTGATTGGGCGTCACTACAGTGTTTCCCAAGCCGTCCAAACCAATCAAAGGGGGTTCCCGGAACTCGGGAGCGGCGAAAGGAAGCCCCGCCCCCGAGCGTGACCGTCGAGAGGAAGGCGCTCGCTCATTGGCGCGCTGGGGCTTTTCCCGCGTGCTCCCGGGGCTGAAGGACGTTCCTGGGGAAGCCGCTGCCGGCGTGTGGGGTCCCGATGGCAGTGGCGGATATGCGGGGATCTCCCGGATCCCGTAGCCTTCCATGCCGGCGGGGAGCCGACCCAGGGGCCTCGGCACGGAGGTCCGCCGCGGCACCGCGCTCCGGAGACGTTCGGCCAGGAGTCCAGGCGTCGCTGTCGGCCGCGGTGGAAGGGCGCGCCTCCCGCCAGGCCCCTCCCCGCCCCGGTACCCGGCGCCTCCCCCCCCCACCCCGCGCCGCACCCGCCTCCGGTGTGCTCCGTTGTCCCCGTTTCTGGCGGCTTAAAATACTGAAACTTTATTTTGGTCACGTTGCCCATGTGACCGCCGGAGCCGATGAGTCATAGACGCCTGTCCCAGGAAGAGGCCGCGGTACGAACCTCGGGAACGTTAAACCTGGGCGCGCCAGGCCGGGGCACGCACGGGGCAAGACAAGTTTCCTTCTCCCTAATGTCTGCTACCTTGCGTCGATCCTCCGGAGACAGATCAGGCTCCCGCGGTGCGCACGCTAGGGGCGGTGCTCCCCGCGAGCCGGCGCGGGTGAGAAGGAGGCAGAGCAAGGGCAGGGGACGCAGGTACAGCTGCGGCCACGTCTGGCGGCCACACCCCCTCCCTCGTGCACCGTGTTCCCCAGCCCTGCGTGGTGCCTCGCTCTCGCAGGAAGCGTCCCACGCCCAAAAATGTAGAAACTTTACACATTGGTAGTTAATACCAGAAACAAAAGACAAGGCTGAAGTCTCCGGGTTTTTTTAAGAAAAAGAAAATGTTGAATAAAAATCTGAGCTCCAACCATCTCTGATTTTGTGTGATTTGCATTGAGAACGTTTTGTTTTGTTTCCTTTGTTTCCTTTCCTTTTCCTTTGCTACTATTAGCGAGAAGCAGAAAACCAGTAAAAAGTCGCTAAGTGTTTTGGCATTAAGATTTGACTGTAAAGTGGATTTTGTGCCAATCCTAACGTGTTCTTTTTTCTGGTGTCCGCCAGTGAGAACTTCCTAGGTTTTCCAGAAATAAAGATGTCCCAAAAGAATGTTTTGTATTGTGCACTTGTTCTTCGACAAACTTTAACTTTATGAGCCTCAAGAATAAAATGCAAAATTTTTAACAACTAGGGAACAATATTTTATCGATTAACATTCTTAATGGCACCTGTGTTGACGATTTGTGTGCTGAAACATTCTTGAACGTGTTGGTGACACTGTAAATTAGTATAGCCCTTTTGAAAAGCAATTTTACAGTACATGTTAAAAGCTATAAAAATGTCTGCATCTTTTGACCCAGTAATCTTACTTTTGGGAATCCATTCTGAGGAAATAGCACTAAATGTCAAAAAAAAAAAAAAAAAGCTAGACGTGTGACAGTATTCTTCACAGGACCGCTGTACTTAACACAACAAAACAATAGAAGCATTCAAATGTGCTGTTATTGGGGGTCTAGTAATTGTGTTCTGGCCACATAATGGGACATGATGCTGCTCTCAGATGTTAGAAAAGCTTACCCATTGCCCGTGCTAGGAGCACTGTTTCGCATTTTTTATCCTGTATGTATGTATGTATGTATGTATGTATGTATGTATTTGGTACAGGGTCTTGCTACACAGCTCGGACTCTGAGTGATCCTCCAGTCTCAGCATCCCCAGTGCTGGGATTACAGGCATGTGCCACCGCACCTGCTTTCCGCAGCCAGCACAAGGCGCTCGGGATTACAGGACCAGTGTGGTATGCAGTACCAGGGACCAACCCAGGTCCTTGCACTTGGCAGGCAGGCGCTTAGACCACCAAGCATTCATTTATAAAACAGTGTAATGATAACTATAGAAAACTGCACGTATGTTTTCTATTTTCTAGCATGTACCCATAATATAAATGTGCTGTTTTTATAACTAAAGGACACATTCAATTAAAAACAGTAATGTTGGGGCTAGGGAGATCGCTCAGTGGAATAAGTGCTTGCCTGACAAACGCAAGGTCGTGAGTTTTATCCCTGGTACTATCAAAAAATATATATATATATTTGATAATATATATTTGATTATATATTAGATTATATATATTTGATAATATATGTATTTGATAATATATATTTGATTATGTATATTTGATAATATATATATTTGATCATATATATATATATGTATATGCGGGGGGAGATAGCTCCATGGCACAAGTGCCTGCCTGGCAAGTGCAAGGTCATGAGTTCAAATCCCCGTCCCGCCAAAAAAAAAATGGTAATGCTAAGCCAGGTATAGTGGCATGTTCCTGTGGTCCCGGATACTCAGGACCCTGACCACAAGGATCAAGGGAGTGTGCCAGGTTAGCAAACTAACGGCAGGGTGAGATACAGTGCAAACGGAGGAGGAAGTGAGGAATGCTGCCTGCACACTTGGAGCCTCGCTATTACCACTGAGGTGACCAGTGTCACAGTTCTCAGAGTAGGGTACCAGGAAATGCCAGGTTCGTTCAAGAGATCCACAGGATCCGATGTATTTTTTGAAAAAACTACCCATCTCTCAGGAATCATCCCAAAAAAAATGTCTTCCAAAGCAGAGGCTGCCTGAGGTAATCTTCGCATGACAGAATATAGAAGCAAAAGAATTCAGTGGTCTTAAAAGTTAGATTTTAGGGGCCAGGGAGATAGCTCAGTGGAATAAGTGCTTGCTTGGCAAGCTCAAGGTCCTGAGTTTGACCCCTGGTACCACCAAAAGAAAAACAAACAAACAAAAAGTATTAAAGGATCTCCAAAACTATAAAACAATGACATTCTTACCACTAATTTTTTTTTTTTAATGCAGCCATTCCTTGAAAAAAGAAATGTGAACCTCTCATGGGTTTGCTGTTCTTTCTAAATGGATGAGTGGACATTTTTTAAATTTTTGTTTTAATTTCAAGCACCTAATTCTAGATTAACACACTCATATAAACCCAAGCTCTCTGGTATCTTCAATAACTTAAGTATGTAAAATAGCTTCAACAGTAAGTGTATAAAGCAACCTTGAATCAAGGAGTTGGAGAATTCTAGCCTAGAGAATGAGATGTTGTGGGAGGGAGCTGGTTGGTGGGCATTTTCGAGTTTGCCTGGGAAGGTAGCTGAGAGGTAGATCTAGATATATATATAGATATATATATATATATATAGAGAGAGAGAGAGAAAGAGAGAGAGAGAGAGAGTACAGGGTCTATAGGGTCTCCCTACACAGATGGGACTCACAGTGATTCTCTTGATTTTCAGCCTCCCAAGTGCTGGGATTACCAGCGTGCACTACCATGCTCAGTCTCAATCTCAGTCTCAGTGCACCCCTGGGGGGGATTGGGGGAGAGAGGGCTTGGCATGGCATAGGGATTGAACCCTGGTCCCTGCATCTGGCTAAGCAGGTGCTTTAATATACTGAGCTATCTGGCCAGCCCTGGACTTGCTTCCTTTAGTGGACAGTTCCTAAAACTTTCATACGACCCACCAAGCCCAAGGGCAGAGCTTAAACACACCTAAAGGGAAGCTTGTGTTAACATGCTCACGTTCCCCAGGCACAGGGCAACCAAGGAAGAATGT
>PVKN010030475.1:0-12735 GCA_004027915.1 Capromys pilorides
GGAGGTGAATGCAGGCCTCCTACCTAGCCCAGCTCACAGTGCTCACCTTCATCCCACAATTCCCTTTCGCAAGCCACTCCCCCTTCTCCAATGACTAAAACCCGATTGCAGCCCTGGATCACTCTCTTGGTTCTGGAAAGCCATCTTCATGACCCGACTTAGGGTCTTTTGGAGATACACACACACACACACACACACACACACACACACACACACACGTCTTAGTGTCTTTGTTATCGCCACGGGTTGCACTGGGAGTGGTACATTGGAATTAACTTGGTGGAATTTCAATAATGGGTTTTTGGGATTGTAAGTTTAGACTTCTTGGGCTGAGATGGGAACCATGAAGGGACTCCAACAATTGGAAGGATACAAAAGGGAGGGTAGTGGGTCAAAAAAACAAGGTGATGGGAAGGAAACAGAAGAACAGGCAATAAAGGCACCAGGAGGAAATTGATCTTGGTACACTGAGGCTCCCTGTTGTTAAGCTGTCTTTGACATCTTTCTAGAGTAAAGATGATGATGGTATCAATCTGATGCTGATACAAATAAATTTCTGACAAAAATAAAATCTTAAAAATAAATAAAATCTTTGCACCAAGAAGAAGCTGAGTACATTATTCACTGTCACCTCAACTATCCTCCCCAGCTTGACAGGACTGAAGCAAGGAGTGGAAGGGGTAAGCCCAGCTCTACCAACTATCCCAAAGTATACCCAAAGCCCCTTGCCTCATGTATTAAATATGCAGCAGAAGCACTGGAGTATGAGTTCAAATCAGAGTCTACTCAAAATCTATGTCTGCTAGTTAGGTTCCTTCTATGCACCTCAGCTTCACATGGAAAACAATGAAAGCAAACAAGACAGCCTGAGAGAGCCTCTGGGATTATAGAAACTGCTTCCCCGAATGTGAGAATCTGTCCCAATACCATCACCTATTTTAACCTGTCCAAAGTCTAACGTTCCTGCCCAGACCTATATTTTATCTCACAGGTTACACACAGATGTCTAGACCCAAACCAGTGTCTTGTCTCAATTACATAAACTTGTTTAAAATTTCTGAGTTAACTGCCAACATTAAAAATCAGATCTTGGGCTGGCAAGATAGCTCAGTGGACTAAGTAACTGCTTTGGCAAGCACAGGGACCAGGGTTCAATCCACAGTCCCATATGCATGTGGGCCCTGACCCCAGGGTGTGCTGAGCCCACAAATGAATCCAGGCATGGTGGTGCATGCCTGTAATCCCAGCACTGGGGAGGCTGAAAACAGGAGGATCACTACGAGTCTGATATGCATAATGAGACCCTGTACCAAATACATAAATGAAAAAAATAAAAAGTAAAAAAATAAAAATCAAATTTTTTAGTTTTTAATTTTTATTTATTTATTCACTGGATATAGAGTCTCACTATGCAGCTCAGACTCATCTTGTCTCAGCCTCCCCAGTGCTGGGATTGCAGGTGTGCACCACCACACCCAGTTTCAGGGCCCACACGGCATGCAGTACTGGGGATTAAACTCTGGTCCTTGTGCTTGCCAGGCTCACACTTAGACCACTGAGCTATCTCCCCAGCCACAGATCTTGCTTTTTAAAAAAAGTTTAGATTTCTAGCCCAGTACTTGGGAGGCTGAGGCAGGAGGACAGGTGTGAATTCGAGACCAGCCTGGGCTACAAAAGTGAGTTCAAGGCCAGCCTAAACTGCATAGCAAGACCCTGTCTCAAAAAGAAAAAAAAAAATTAGATTTCTAGCTGCTCTTGAAATGGTCAGGATTTGGAAGCACTAGTCTCTTAAGAGTAGAAATCAAGAAGCCTGCTATAATATTAAAATTTATAATATGCTTTATCTTTTTATCTGAAAATACTAATTTATTATCCATTCCATAATAATTTAGTTGAAAGGAAATATTTGCTATCCCTCTAGTCTTTGTTATACTCAGATTTTTAATAAAACTGAACACGGAGAATATTCTAAATTTTTAGGACATTATGTAAAAAGCAAACTTTTAAACTGTTATAATACTTAAAATAACCCTACTCCAAAAATAATCTGAATACACTGTCACTTCAGGAAGGTATGTTTTATACTGTGATTTCTTGTATTATCCAATATATAACCCATGTGCCGCATCTGAGGAAGGCCAGCCTTCAACTTGAGTGATCCTCCAGCCTCAACCTACTTACCAAATGATGAGTTAAGGCATATGCCACCACACTCAGCTAAAAAACATTAACAAGACAGATATGGTTCTTGCTTTCACAGCATTCACAGTTCAGACATAAGGAAAAGTCATACAGTATTCTGAAGGCATAAAGAGATACTAAATGGAAGCTGCAATAGTGGCAACTACTTGAGAGAGTGAGGCAAGAGGATTACAAATTCCAGGCCAGCCTGGGAAATTTTGGAAGAAGCTATCTCAAAAAAAAAAAAAAAAAAAAAAACCTAAAACAGGACTAAAGCTGTAGCTTAATGGTAGGCTGCTTGCACAGCATGTTAATATCCAATACTGAAAACACAAAATTACAAAGGGATCAAGAGTTTATTCCAGGAACAACATACACAAGGTACTTAACCTTTCTGAACCTATTTCCTCCTCTGCAAAAGCAAAGCATAGTTAGGCAGTTGCTGTTGAAAATACCTTTCAGCTCATAATTCTACCACCATCACAAGAACTTACCATAATATACCCTGTCTGAGTTACTAACACTTATTAGCTTCCTCTTCGTCTATGAAATTGTGATCAGTTGTCATGGAAATTACCATGGTGCTCCACATACTGGATGATGATGTTATAATAATTATAAGAAGTCACAAGCAATGAGAAAAGTCACTCAGAAAATTACCTACTTCCAACACACAGGAGCTACATCTCACTGCAGCTAAAGAGGTCAAAAAAAAGGACCATGCATTAATTCCTAAGTAAAATAGTCACAAGTTCCTTTCATGAGGCACCAGATTCATTGGCCCTGCTCTAGTAATCTAAAATGCTCAGGAAGGAGGCTGAGACAGAGGATGGCAAACTTGAGCCACATATGGACAACTTAGTGACTTAGCAAAGGCTTGCCTCAAAGAGGGGATGAACCTACGGATATAGCAAGTACGAAGGCTGTAAATTCTATGCCTTCAGTTGTCTGGGTACCCCCAACCATTTTACTTCAGCTGGGTGTGATTTGGGGTCTGAGGCAGAGGACTGCAAATCTGAGGTCAGCCTGAGGGGAGGGAGGGGGAAAGAGAGGGAGAGGAGGAGGCAAAGAGAAGAGAAGAGGAGAGGGAGAGGGGAGAGGGAGGGAGGGAACTATGATGATTGGTAATAAACAGCAACTGGCTTGGGCTTGGGTAGCAAAGAAGCAACAGGAAATTATATGCTTTGAAAACTTAATAAAATAAAATATGCTTCTGCCTGAAGGAGCCCACAGTAAGAAAGAAGTATAGAGAGAAAAAAAGAATGCGATGCTGCAAACTGAAGTCTTCTGACAACTTGGGCTGGCTCCAAAGGGTTGCCCAAGGGTCACAGTCACATCTCTTTGCCTCAGACACAGACAACAAGCTGATTAAACACAGGCAAGACAGTGTACAAGAAGTCATAATACATGGAGTCCTGGTAGGAGACTTAGAGAACAAAGTCTTCAGCAGAATAAGTACAGACCTATTTCTACTCCTGTGAAAAACTGCTCATGGTCAGCAGCTGCATCACACTCTTCTTCCTCAGCATCCTATCTTCATACTGCACCAGTAACCCTCACAGGACACAGCCAGAGTTACCACCACTAGAAGGCAGTCCCAATCTTTCCAGGGTTGAGACCAACTCAAAATGAAAACATGGCAAGCTAAACTAAATATGTATGCAGGCTTAGCACAACCCAAGAGGCTAACAGCTTTCAATCTCTGATCTAGAGGGTAAGACACTCTATACAAATCTGTAAGGGAAAAGAATCAGAAGTCCCCAAATGAGAGAAAGTTGAGCAGCTTGGTTCCCCCAATGGTTACCTTTAAAACTCTTGCTCCTGAACTTCACAACTAAACTTTTCATTGCAAAAGAGCAAAACTGCCTCCATTATAATCGAATACACTTGGGATTGAACAGTACCAATGCTAAATGTTCTTTTTTTTTTTTTTAAATGTTCTTTACTCCATCATTATTCCATCATCTACAGATTTCTTCAGCATTTTCATAAATGCGGTAGCACCTTTGCCAAAGACAAGAGAGAGAAAAAAGCTAGCTACCCATGAAATAGTAACTGAACCCAGGAACAGGATGTTTTATTGCTAAGAAAACCTTTGTTTTGTTTTGTTTTGTCTTTTATCAAGTCAGATTAATGAGTGAGGTACAGACAGGCACACACTACTCTCTCTCTCTTTCATTTGCAGGAAAGTTACTTAGAAGGATCAACTGAACCTGCTTCTTAGGGTTGAAATGAAAAATAAGATTTTGTATACCTAGCACAATACTAGTTCTGGGCCGGCAAGATAGACAAGCTTAGGCAACTGCAGGGACCACAGTTCGATTCCTGGCACTACCTGCTGTACCAGCCTCACCCCCAGGGCAGGCAGTGCCAGCCATAAATATAAAAATAAAATAAAATAAATAAATAAATACTAGTTCTATAGCATGAACACTAAATACCAAATCTGGTATCTTGATAAAGTAGGCACACATTTCAAAGTACCTATTTATAGTCCTACCTTGAAACTTATCTAATTGGCTATTTCACACATTTTGATGAGAGAATTTTATCCTGGTACTCGTTTGTTTGACTTACAATACAAGCTAGTACTAGTCAATGTTAATGGCCTTATAACTTGATACCACTTTCCCGTCAAAAACAATTTGTTTGGTACTTAAACCTGCTGGAACCAATAATAAAAATGTCACCAAGGTATCTGCAATAATAGGAAAGACAGTTAGATTTAAAACACAGCTCACAGCAGGGCCAGCGAGATAGCTCAGCAGACTAAACGCCTGCTTAGGCAAGTGCAGGGACTGGGATTCAATCCCTGGTACCACACAGTGTACCAGCCCCAAACCAAGCCAGCAATGCAGTCCAGGTGTGGTGGTGCACATCTGTAATCCCAGCTACTGGGGAGGCTGAAAACAAGAGGATCACTGCTCCAAACAGTGTAGTGAGACCCTGTGCAATAAATAAATAGATAATCACATCAGATTTTTAACACTCAACTTGACAGGGGTCTGGATACCCTCCGGTGCATGCCGCACAGCAACTCTAGCACCCCTAATCTCTTAACAAACACCCTGGATTTGACACAGGATCAGGAGCTAACTAATGTTAAACAGGAAAGTTTAACATTATGAGTAGCCAGGATCTCCTTATTTCCCAACCAGGTAATTTA
Source organism: Capromys pilorides (assembly GCA_004027915.1). Taxonomy (NCBI): domain Eukaryota; kingdom Metazoa; phylum Chordata; class Mammalia; order Rodentia; family Capromyidae; genus Capromys; species Capromys pilorides. The sequence goes on from PVKN010030475.1 coordinate 5,348, forward strand.
AGGTATATTTTCTAATATTTGCTGACAGCACAAAGAAGAAAGGCTGTAAGACATGATCAGTGTTCATGCTAGCCTTCAAAGTGATCTGGTAAAACTACAGAAAATAAACACCCAGCCAGGGTCCACTGGCAGGATAAAAGTGGACAAGAAATGGCAATTTTTCCCTGAGCAAGTACACAAGTAATCAATGAGCTCTGAGACTAAGCTCCTTAGGTTTTGGTGTTTCCCTCCCTCCATTTTAAGAACACACACAAACTCTCTTTCCACACTTCAAGTACAACTGTTTGCTGATTAATTTCTTAAAAAAAAAAAAATCTTCCCTAAAGTGATGTAAAGAGGTAAAGATGTCATTCTCATCCTTCTATCATTTAGATGCAAACTGGCTTCAGAAAAGTATAATTTTTTCCCACCTACTCTGGGAGGCTATAAAAAGCCATCAACCTTTCACAAGCATGAGACACCTCTGTACCCACTGCTTATTAGGAGAAATAGGAATGCTACTGTCTGGTCATGCTTTTCTCTCAAGTAGCTGCCATTACACAATGTCTTCTATCTCTACAACTTAAATCTCTTATGATTTACTGGTAAAGAAGGAGAGAAGAAAAAAGCATCAACTGAAAAAAATATATAGTTGTTGCTTTGGGGCAGTCTGACAGAAACTGAAATATTAACATTTCATAGGTCATAAGCACAGCCAGCCAGAATATTTGAAATTAGGATGGTCTTTAACAACATACACTCACTATTCTTGTGCTACAAAGTCCAAATACTCCCTCCTCATTCTTCCAATCAGACAGATTAGCTCAGAATATTGTTATTTTCTAGATGAGAAGAAAAGTTCAGAGACAGAAAATAACTTCTCCAGTTTATCTGACCTTATTAGTGCCAAGGAAAAGGAATAGAACTTAGCCATCTGAGCCAAGTTTTATATCAAACCACATCTTTTTATCTTGTATCTTCATGATGTTATTATTTCCCTCAAAAAAAACTGTAAGGCTCCTGAAGAGCAGAGTATGCCTAATATATTTATATTCCCTCCAGTACCAACTAATATATCAGCATAGTCCAAACACTTGGGCCAACTGATTCCAACATTGTCCCAACCTTCAAAGATTAACAAAGGCATACTTCTCCTTTTAGATCCCACAGGCAATGCTAAATTGTTGGAAGAAATGACAAGCATAATACAGAATCCTGAATAACATTTCTCTTTTTTAGGATAATGGCCGGAACAAGAGGACAGCCTCAATGTTCCTTCTCTCCATCTCCATTTCCTCCATGCAGTACAGTGCTAAAAGAAAGCTGACAAAGGCATAGCAATAGGCTTTGCAGACAATTTAATCACAACTAGTTAAGTCATAAATTGATCAAATGCCAAAAATCACAACTCACATAACTCCTATCTTCTATCAAAATACAGTATAAAAAAACGCAGTATAACAAAACATAAAATAATTCAATGTGAAACTTAATTGTCTTCTTTCCTAAATAAGAATCTAGACAATACCTTATCTCTCTGGAACCCAGCCAGAGAACCAATGTGAGAAGAACAGAGAAGTAACTAGGCAAATTTCTGATCACTCAAATCTAAAGGACAATGCTGGCCCCTACTCTAATGTTCTTGGCTTTATACACTGGATGTCACACATCTTAAAAACAGAAAATATATAAATAACAGGAGAAAGGGAGACAGAACGCAATGTCAGAAATAAAACTAAGTATTAGAAGTCAAATAATCATATAAATTGTCTTGCCTAATGATACATGGTGTTCACCAATTATGTTAGTTCCAGTCTGAATTTGTAACACAAATATCTGAACCAGGTCAGCAAAGGTAGGAAGGGGCCAGGATCTGTTTTACTTACATGTTTTTTCCTCTCAATACTAAAAACAACCTGAGGGCAGAAATCATATCTTGCCTGACTTTCAACATTCTACACAGGATGAACACATGGTTGAGCTTAGATATGGAAGTCTATTGAATTTGAAAGCTGGTATATTATACCAGCCAAGTAAACTACTCAGAATGGTAATGGTAATTAACTCTACCTAACTATAGTAAGGTTGATTTTAATGGATATAAAATCAATTTAGGTAAGTCTTCTAAAGTTTGAATAAAAATTATTATTATTCTTTAATGTTTCACTATGTAGCTCAGACTCTAGTGATCATCCTGTTTTCAGCCTCCCCGGCACTGGGATTACAGGTATGCGCCACCACACTGCCCAGGTCTTGGTGCTCAGCTCAGCAAGCCTGGTGGTGGGGACGGGGGCTGGTGCCACATGTGGAACCACGGATCAAACACCGGTCCCTGCCCTTGCCTAAGCAGGTGCTTAGTTCACTGAGCTATCCCAATGACTCTCAAAAATTATTCTTATATTCAACTGATTCATATACAAACTCTAATTATTATATTGATAGCATCATTTTTGAGTGCCAGTATAAAGCAATCTGCAGGAACAAAGTCCAAAAGCCTTTAAAACCATCTGTAAGAGCAAGAACGTTTGATTTCTCACTACAGCATGATCATACCTTACACAAAGAAAACTCAGATCTAAAAGTAGTGATGTTATGATTATAAAATCTACTGCTTTTTAAATCTACTGCTGGTTTGTTTTCACTAGCACAAAGAATTACTAAAGAAACTAGACAAACAGACCAAGAGAAATCATGCAAAGAGCACCTTTAACTAAGCTTACTAAAATCCTTAACAAAACAAACAAACAAACATGAGACAAATACCAGATAAATGCCTTTGGAATGAAAAAACCTAGCCAACTACATTAAGCTTCTAAACTTGGCCTTCTAAAAGAGAGTACTTATTTGGAATAAAACAATGATTCTTAGCTTGACATACAGAACTACTGAGTCTCTACAGATGGCATTTCAAGGGCCAGGTAACCTCAGAAGGGATATCTATCTACTGTGTAAGGCTTCCAACACTCTAAGGAAATGTAAGTTTCTGGTCTAGTGGTCTTCCAGTCCTACTAAGAGAACCTTAAGAGTATCCTCTGAAAACTTTAAGAACGTTCTTTAAAATTTTCCCTTTATTGTGTGAGTTTTAAATAGTTTGCTGTACATTTATATATAACTTTTTAGGGTCTTAGATTCCCAAATTTGTCCCATAGGACTATGCTTCCAAGCTATATTGGAACTCAGCAGACTATTTGATAAATTCATCACATAAGCAATTTTTCAACAATCTGTCCACTCTAAAAAGCAATATGTATTTGTTTATTCATAAAAAGGTGTCTTTCATAAACCCAGAATTTAACCTTCTGTGATTCCAGTAAAACCTTCTAATTCAGAAATGAATTTTTAAACCACTTCCATAAACCAGAAATTATCAGACTGCTAAAATGTACAAAAGTCAATCAAGATTATCTAACTCAGCCTCCTTGTTTTACAAATAGGAAGACTACAATCCCAGAGAATATTAAGTAATTATAATTAACATGAGTTTGATAAGCATCAAAAAACCACTGGGGAAAAAACCCCACTAGATACTATTCTCACCAGTGGAACTCACTGGGCATGTTAGGAGGATAACCAGATTTTCACTTTAGTTTGGTGGAGCATTTCCAAGCCTGAGTATTTAAACACAAACCCTTTCCCTATCCCATCAAAGACAGCAAGGGGCAGTGAGTGGTTTGAATAGTTCTTCTGGAGACTACAAATCAAGGTCAATATCCCATTCCTTCCTCTTTTCCATCTAACAGGTATGGCACATTTATTATCATTATGAAATGATACAAACATGGAGGAAAAAGGACACGATGTGAAAACAGAAAAGATAACTATCTCATATTTGGGCAGATGTCTATTCTATATATTCAGTTAAGTTAGAGGACAAAAAGGAGGTAAATTCAAAAGAACTCAACCCTTTTTCTACCCCTACATACCATCCCTCATTTTTAGATCTTGAATTTCAAGGATCTTTTCTTTTCTTTTCTTTCTTTGTGGAACCAGGGATCAAATTTAGGACCCTGCTCTTGCCAGGCAGCCACTTGTGCCCCTGAGCTATCTCCCCGGCCCTTCAAGGACCTTTAGATTATTTTATGAAGAAGCAGGGCCAGAAAAGGAGAAGGATTTGGTCAAGCACACACTAAATTGCAGGGATCAGATCAAATGATCCTCTGGCTAAGTAAACTTTCAATGCACCCCACTTCCCCCTCATATCCTCAAGGTCTATGAGCTACACTCTATAAACACAACTCTGAAATTTTCCTCACAGTATCCAAGGAAAAGCAGGCTAACACTACTGCTGTCACTTTCTCCTTTCCAGCTATACATTTTATATATGAAATTAAAATTTAATAAAGCCAGGTTTTTAAAAATACTCATGTGGAAACTCTCTTGCTGTCTCCAACCCTACCCCCAGTCCCAATCACTGCCTAAGAAAAGAGGGGAGGGAATAGCTCTCCTAGAGATATATTGCCTAAATCATCACCTAGAATCATAAAATGTTATTGCTAGAAGGGACCTTTGGGGTCATCTAGTCATTATTTCCATTCATTATTCAGATGAATAATCCTAGACATTTACCACCTGATGAAAAAGCTAAAACATAGAGCAAGGCCTTCTGACTCCCATGCCTTGTAAACCCCCATCCCCCTAATCTCTCCATATCCTGCCCTGTGTGCCTCATCAGATCACCTCTCACCATACCACCAACGTTATCTAAGATACTATCTCCTGCCTTTTGGAAACATGAACCATTCAGGTTATTTTTTTGTTTTGTTTTGTTTTCCCAATGCCTAGCAGAGAGGTGACTTTAGACTTAAAAAGGGATACACTGGAACATGTAAAATGCTAAAGGACCTTGGAAGAAAAAAAAAAAAAAACGAAAGCTTTTCTTGACTTAACACAAGCAGACATCAGCACTGTGCAAGGCCTAGATATCTAAGATCTAGTATTTTCTCCTCAAAACTAAAATTTACATCATTCAATTTAGCTAGGGATACTTATCAGATTTTTTGTTATCATATTCCCTCCCTCACCTTCTAACACAAAGAAGAGAGATCTATAAGGAGAAGTAAATGAAAGCAAACAGAAAAGACCCTATATTAGAAAACTGTTTATGTGCTCCTCTGTCCTATATCCCCATCCACACAGCACACTAGATAGAAACCCAGATGTCAGCCAGATTCCTTTTTTCTTTCTTTCTTTTCTTTTTAATGTATTTAGTGCAGGATCTGTCAGACGTAGTGATCCTCCTGTTTTCAACCTCTCAAGTGCTGAGATTACAAGTGCATGCCACCACACCCAGTCTCAATTGCCATCTCAGTGTGCCCCAGGGGCAGTACCAGCATGGCAAGACAAGATCGAATTCCAGTTGCTGCACCTGCCTAAGCAGGTGCTTTAGTCTGCTGAGCTATCTGGTCAGCCCTCAGCCTTTCTTTCTTACCCTGTACACCAACATACATCTGACCATCTTATCACTCTCAATTCCATCATTTCCTACATATATACACAGTTCCATAACCTTCATTCCAAACACCATTACCTCAGGCCTTCATTACTCCACTAGCCTCCTAAATGGTCTCTGCCCATTCTGCTCTAGCTCTTGGTCTATTGCCATAACAAGTAGCCAGAGATATTCTTCTAAGACAGTCATGGGCTTCTTCCCTTGGAATATGGTCTGAAGACCACAGGGGCAACAAGATCCTTTTGGGACTGGCTCTTTGCCTGTCTTGTCAGTCTCTTCCCTCACCACACTCACTTCCCTGATGCTTTAGGCTGCACTCAGGAATCTTGAGAAATTTATTTGGGTCTATTTCCTCACTTACAGGATGAGAACAATTGTATCTACCTCTCAGGGTGGTAAAATGCTTAGAATAATATCTGACAGATACAGTAAAGGGCTAAAAATCTCACCTTTTATCACCATCCCTGGACTTGTGTGGTTCCTTCTTTGAAGAACAACAGTCTTAACTACATCTTCTTCCTCTGGTTTATGTCTACTTTTTTCTAATCTAGGTTTGGAGAACCTCTCCAAGGACGCTTTCCCTGGCCCTCCAATGCTAGGTTAGAAGGGCTTCCTGTAGGCTTCCACAATGTCTCTCTTTGTCACAATACCTCTTATATACCTGTTTCCTTGCCCATTTCCTCACTAGGCTGTATGTACTCAAATTCCCAAACTTAGTGCATGCTGGCAGATGGTTTTAAATTGTTCGGTGAACGGAGTATTTTCCAATAATGAATGAGGTGTCTAATGAAACACTCTCAACAAGTAGTTGATTCAAATGTTGGCCAGGTGGTCTAAATCACTTTATGGTCATCCAACTACAAGATTCTACCCAATAAACAATTCAGCACACTCCAACTTCCTAATAGTTAGGTAATGCAAGCAAGCTATCAGATTTTCAAACAGTGAATAGACATGAAGATAAGGGTGGAGTATCCTAGAGATAACGCTTATTCTCTATCTCTAGAATACTCCCTACCGTCAATCCCTGTTGACATCTGGGCAAAATCCAACCACGTTTCATAAATAAGGGGGGGGGGGACAAAAATAAATAATCAAACAAACATAACTCCACCCACCCATGCACCCAGACATAGTAACAGTCAAACCAAAGAGAACACTGAAAGGTTAAATGTATCATCTAACTCTACCGAATATACTTATGAGCAGTGAGAATTGATAAACATCCTCTGAGAACCTAAATATTAATCCCTCCTGTGTGAGTTTATGGAAAGAGGAGGACACAGAGAAGGAGTGTATCATAAAGTTAATCCACTTAACCAGGCTCTAAATAGTCTGATCCAGACCACTGCTGCCATAGCACCACCGTTCCTAATCACTGCAACCCCATATGCTCAAACCCTGGTAAGCAAAACAGGTACAAACAAGACAAGAGTGGGGAATTGTCTGGTTTCTATTTCAACAGTTAGGAGGGCTCTTCTGAGGATATAGGTGGGAGCCAGTACAAACCCAGAAAAGGCTTCCGTAATAAGAAACTTCACTCGACAGAAGGGGGAAAGGGAAAAGAAAGCTTTCTGAGACAGAACCAACCTAGATTCATGCCATAGGGCATCATGCCACACCTTCCAGCAGATGAAGACAAATAATCACTGGCTTTACAGAGCACTATGAGATGATGACACCAAGAGTGCCAGCTTTGTCAGCCACAAAGAGACAAATATTTTATGATTTCACTTATGTGAGATTTTTTTTTTGTGTGTGAGATTCTTAAAGTAAACAAATTCACAAAAATTAGCATAGTAGTTGCCAGGGAATAAGGGGAAAGGGAAGGGGATTTACTCTAACGGATATGGGTGGTAGAGGTGGGTGTACAACATTGTAAATGCACTTAATACCACACAACCCTACATTTAATAATACTTAACTATAATATACGTATAATATATACATATGTATAATA
>PVKN010030476.1:0-12719 GCA_004027915.1 Capromys pilorides
CTCATAGTGATCTGCCTGTTTACAGCCTCCCAAGAGCTGAGATTACAGGCAAGTGCCACCATACCCTGAGGATCAAAACCCTGGCTCCTGCACCTGCTTGCAGATGCTTTAGTCCATTGAGCTATTTGGCCAGCCTTTCTCTGTTTGTTTTGATTACCATTTATTTCGCATCAGTTGGGAGGGCAGCTTGAGAGAACAATGAACTGGAAACCAGCTTTACCTGTCTTCATCTGGTGCTCAGTGGTTGTGTGGCTGTGGCTTGGCTTTGAGGAAGTCCACTTTCTCTCACGGGTGGGGTGTGGGCTGGAGTCCTGGGCACCCAGGGTGCAGGGGCTGGAGGCAGCGTGGCGGGCCTGGGCAGAGTCTGACATTGCCGATGAGCTAACCACAGGCCACGTCCTCCGTATTTCAGTTTCTCACCATTCTCGAGCTGTAATTCCCGAGGGGGAATTGCATATATTTAGATCGTACAATTGGGTGTTTGGTATAGGTATAGCTTATGAAGTGGTCACCAAACACCGTAATCAAACTAATTCACATTTGCATCACCTCACACGGCACCTTGTTTCATTTTTTTATTTTTGATGTGACCAGCACATGCCCGTTCCAACATGTAACCCTGAAAATGAAGGATGTACTGGTGACACCCTGGGGACCTGGAGGACACATCCTGGGAGACACAAAGGCTGCAGAGCAGTGCCACAGGGTTTCACATACATGTGACTCTGAGCTGGCCGCTGTGTGCTTGAGTGCAGAGGCTGACCTTGTGGTCCAGCAGGTGTTCCCTTTGGGGCTGCCCCTCTGACTTCCTCCTCATATCCTGGGTGGAACTCATAATCCCATATGTCCTGGCAACTGGTGGGGCCCCTCAGCCCTTCCTGTTGCTCAGGGTGGATCTGTGTCCAGGAGCTGCCTTAAATATCTCTCCTCTTTAGAGCTGGTCCAGCTCTGTCCAGGTCTCCTGGCACCTTTGCTCTAGGTCACACTGTCCTGCCTGCCTTTAGAGCACTGGCTTGGTCCTTGCTGGCTGCCCTTTCTCAGTGCTGATTTGAGACTACGATGGTCCTGAGACTAGTGCTGGTGCAGGGCCTGGAAGAAAAATCACTTTGTCAGAACATGGAATTACAATTCAGAAGTTCTCTTAGTGAGCACAAACTGGAGCGGAGAGCCGGGCAGTCTTGAGGGACCTCCCCAATGTGCCGCATCAGCAGGACACAAGGTCCTTTTCAACTCTGGGGCTATTTCCAGAAAAAAACCAGGGCACCAAGGGACATTCCAAATTGGGGCATCCATCCTGCCAGACAGCAGCTGGAGAATGGGAAAGCGTGCTTCCTGCCGCCCTCAGAAAATCCTCCTATCAGTCACCAGGGACCCCAGCAGCCACAGCACACACGTCGCTGGCTTCAGCATTGTTTCCCCTTTCATTAGTTTCATTTACACCCCTGATTTTGGAAGACACTGGAGGAGGTGTCTCAACCCCATCAGCAATTTATCTGCAGATGGTGTTCTTAGGATCGCTTCTCAGGAGATCATGGCTGAGGACAAATTCTGAGTGCCAAGGGCAGGTCACAGGATTTCTGACGGGAGTCATAATGGGCGACCCATGTTCACAACCAGGGTGAGGCTGGGCTGTCTGTTCTCCTTGGCTCCCAGGTCCCACCTCCCAGACCCTGTGCCCACTAAGCCACTGGCTTCTTTAGGCTCCAATGAAGGTTGTCTTCCTGGGGATGCTGGTCTCTGACTCTCCTGGCCAGGCGAGACTCTCTGATGTGGACTTCATAGCTCTGCCCACTCTCCCTTCACAGTGCCTGTCATCACTGTTCCACTTGAGTTTTATGAGATTACTGTGTATATTAGTCTCCAAGAGCTGTTGTAATAAACAGTCACAAGCTAGATGCTGTAGGACAGCAGAGACCACTGTCTCATGGCTCTGGAGGCCAGAAGTCAAGGTCAAGGTGTCCACAGGCTTCAGTTTTTCTATCTATTGCATGCCACTTGTCTTAGTTACTATTCTGTTGTTGCTGGGACAAACACCTGACACACAAGTTTAAGGAAGGAAAGATTTATTTAGCTCATAGTTACTGGAGGTTTTAAGATGCTTCTCCTGCTTTGTAGGGTCTGGAGAGAGGCTGGGGTGCTGCCGTGTCCAGGATGATCTGCTCCATACCTCCAAGACACTGCCCACAGGAGGAGGGAGGACTTCTGACAGCACATGCTGTCAGTTAAACTGTTGGGCCTCTATTGGCCACGCCCCCGCAAGCCCCGCCCTTGTCCTTTGGCTCCACCCCTTGAGCTGCAGGCTTGACAGCTCCATGATTTACATGAGCCTTTGGGGGAACAACTAGATACAAACCATAGCACCACTCTCCAGTTCCCGGTGACCTGGCTTGTTTTCTGCCTATAGAGCCATCACTCTAATCCTTACCCTCAACTGGCTGTTAGCTCATTATGCCTTCATGTCCTCTTCCTGCTGTGTGAACGTCTGCCTGAATTTGCCCCTTTGAAGAAGCTATGGACAGGGGCCCAAACCCTGAGGCCACCAGGCCTTATTTTAACCTGATGGATCTCTGTGATGAGCATATTTCCAGTTGCATTCTGAGAAAGCTGGGACAGCAATGTACTTTTTGGGGTAACACAACTCAACCCACAGTAGACTGCCCCTCCAGGCTAGATCCAGGATATTGGAAGAGAGACTGAGCTTTGTTGTTTCTTTTAGGATTTCTTTCATGCTATCTGGAACAATGGAAGATAGTCACATGCTGCTTCATAACAGAGACCCATGCTGGGATGTGCACTGTTAGGTGGTGGTGTTGTTGCACTTAAGTAAACTTGCATGACTACAAAACTATTGACGCAATCCAGAGGTCCTTTGAACCCAAGGCAGATGAGAATGATGACCAAATAGCACAGAATATTTTTTTTTCCATGATTGTTAACTACTTTCTGGTCACTGGGACACAATACCAGGCAGCCACAGTTCCAGGAGGAAGGGTTTATTTTAGCTCACAGTTTCAGAGGGTTCAGTCCATGCTCAGCTGGTCCCAAGGCAGAGGAACATTGTTCAGTCATGGTAGCCAAGAAAAGGAGCAGAGGGGGAGAAAAAGGAGCACATCTTTCTAGACCTTTCCAGGTCACACCATTTTCTTCAACCAGACCCTGCCTCCCAAAAGCACACTGAGCTGTGAACTTAGCATTGGTGGATCTAGCATTATGACTCAGTCACCTTCCAAAAGCTGTAGTTCTGAGCACATGAGACATTTGGGCGACATTTCAGACCTAAGCCATAATCATGCTGTTTTTCATAAATGGAAGTTGTGTACTCTAAAATAATAGAAGTATAGCAAGTACATAAGCCAGTCACATGATCGTTTCATGTCACTGTCAAATACTATGTGCTTCATGTGCACAACCGTATGCACTCTTATAGGATTCACACCATGTGGCCCTGCTTATACCAACACCTCCACAAGCACAGGGGCATCGAGTTGTGTTACAGCATCACAATGGCTCTGATGTCACTAGGTCAGAAGTTTCTATGGCAATCCTATGGGTCCAGGGTCATCTACCCCACTCATCATAGCCGGAAATGTTGTTGGCTGGTGCAGAACTGTATTTCATCGTTGTTTATCGAATGAATGAATGAGAGAAAGGTGATCATCTGTGACCATGCCATCCCCACACCTTCTGCATGTCCGCATGACAGCCTTCACCACAGAATTTTTCCACAGGCCGCTGCAAGTGTTGCCAGCCCAGACAGATGATTAGCCTGCCATCCTTGAGAATCCAACTTCATCGAAAAACTCGTTAACTGGCTCCACTGTTGTCTCTGTCAGGATAATAAACAACAGAAATTGGTGCAACAATAGAAAATGATCTTGTTAAAGGCTTGTGTTGGAAGATGCAGCAAATAAAAATGTAGAGCTGCAGGAACTCTAAAATAATGATACAAGTACAGTAAATACATAAACCAGTCACATAGTCATTTGAATGAGACACATACTAAAAATATTCCTTATTTATCTGCAATTCAAATGCAACGGGCATTCTGTACATTGTCTGACAACCCGACTGTGGCTGGCACTGAGCTGGTGCACTGGATTACTGAAACTTGCAGGCAGATTCCTCCAGAGACTGAGAAGGGAGAAGTAGGAGAATGGGCCTTTTGGGGAGGAGGGGCGGGGGGAGCAGAGCTGCAGGAGCAGGTGCTGAGGCTATTTAATCTTTCATTGTGTTCTTCCTATTGAGGTATAAACAGCCGAGGGGCCCCTCCACCTGCCTCGTCTTATTCTCCTACACTGCTCTTCCCCTTCGATCTCTTCTTTACTCCCTTGAAGACGCTGGTCGGCCTCCTACAGTAAGCACTGTGTACCGTTGTGGTCCTTGTTCAGTGGCTACTGGCGTAGCAATTCTAGTGTTTTCAGCTCCAGTTTTTAAGATGTTTTATTTTTTTAAAAAGAATACAGCGTGGTAAAATAAAAAGAATTTAGAAATGATATGGAATTTCACTAAACAAAATAGTACGAATTCAACAATGGCTGTTGTGTTACATAGTATTATCTGCAAATTTGTTCTTTTAGGAAAAAAATCAAGCATTGACAACTCTTTTCAATAGACCAGGAGAAATCAGCAGTGAATTATCCAAGCTCTCCTGTGTATATACATAAATGTGTCTTTTTCCCTTCTTTCTTCTGTCCCTTTTTTATCTCAGTTTTTCCTATCCATTGAACAGATTCTTTCCCTTTCATGATGTTTATCGTACCTTTTAGTTTTTATTTAGTCTTTCAGGTTCTTACACTAGAGAGACAATATGATGTTTGCACCTGTGGGTCTGATTTATTTCACTTTCCAGTATGGTCTCTAGTTGCATGCATTTATGTATAAAAGCCTCAAATGTATCATTTTTTTTTATAGGTGAGCAATATTCCATTGTGTAAAAATACCACATCCTTTTTATCCATTCCTCAGTTAATGGACATTTGGGTTGTTTCCAAGATTAGCTATGACAAATTGCACTGCTATAAACATGGGTGCACATAAATCACTGTGCTATGATGCTCTCAGTTCATTTGAAAAAATGTCTAGGAGGGGAATCACTGGCTTAAATGGGACCTCTTATCCTAGCTGTCTGAAGACTCTCCATACTGCTTTCCAAAGCAGTTGTGTCAGTCCACACTCCCGTCAGCAAAGGCAAAGGGTGTCTTTTCCCTCACAGTCCCTCTAGCATTTCCTTTTGGTTGACTTCTTGGTGACAGTCATTCTTTCTGGGGCGAGATGGAATCTCAGTGCTGTTTTAATTTGCATGTCTTGAATGATCAGTGGTGTTGAACAGCTTGTCATGTTTATCTGTTCAGCTCCAAGTTTTATTTGCAGGCAACTGGCCTCACAGGATGGGCCCCAGATGCACCTTTGTTCCATGATTACCGTGCTCCACAGTGAATCCATATCTCATTGATTGACTGATGGATTGTGGTTGACTATCGATTCTCCAGACTCAGGGTCCTTGTGGATTTCAGTCTTCTCTCTGCCTCATTCATTCCAAGTGATCGTGACACTGTTCTTATCTACCAGATTGTGACAGCCATAGAGCCAACCTTATACTTTGGAAGAATGAAAGTTAGCAGCTCAGCCAGGGCATCGTGGATCTAGAGTATGTGAAGCTGTCCCAGTGGTCAGCGGTCATCATCACTAGCATCAGCATCACCACCACTGCCCCTCCCACTGCAGCCCACAGCACCACTATCAAAATCATGGCCATCTCCATCCCCCTATCCTTTTAGTCATGTGTCTTCTAGGATGACTTCGTGCTGTAAGCATCTGTGTTGAATGTAAAGCTTCATTCTACCCTTAGTGAACTTACTATGCTTTTGCCAATATTTAGCTAGATTCTCTAGTGGGATCCATTTTCTGTGTTCCTCTTGGGGTCAGAAAGACCCTGCTTACACTGAGTAGGTCCGGTGTAGGCTACGTGTGATGATCTTACCAGTTCGATCTTGACCCGGTATCTAATGCTCACATAAACATCTAAACGTGTAGCAGATTGGGTGTAATTTGCAATAATTGATACTGTAGCAAGGCAGACGTATGTCTGGAGAATTCTAAATTCTCCCATGGCTCCCCTGCCCTTCTTCAGCATTTCCGTCCTCCTGACGTTGTCTCTCCTTTCGTTCCTCATCCTGCTTCTTCGCCTGTCTCCAGCCCTTAGTTTCATCTGTGTCTACTGCGTCTCTTCATAATTTATGTCCTCAAAGTTTTACTGTGCTTCCAAATGCTTTAGTTTTCCTCTAAGTATTTTCCTAAATGCTTCTCTTCCTTAAATGGCCCGCTGCAAGCATCCATCTGATAACAGTTTAGCCCCACTAGCTGGGTTGGAAAGTGTCAGTGAGCAGCCTGCTTTCTCTTTCTTTTAACTTGAAATAATTCTATTCAACTTCTGCTTTCAGAGAGTGGCAGCAAATCTCTTTCATCACAGAAAGGCAGCTGTCTGTTTGAAAAAAGACTCTGGTAACATCTTTTCTTACATATTTGGTTTGATTATCAACACTGCATTATCGCTAATTTCTAATTATTTTCATACATTTTTTTTTTCTCTGCACTTAATGAATAAAATCAATGGTGGAAAAAAAATCATTTGCAAAGCCCTTTGCAAGATGGAGTTGGGAAAATCAAAAGGTTTAATTAAGTGGGGGCTGGCACAGAAGCCAGACTGAAGTCCATCTGGGAGGGAGACCAGCCCTGCCTGGGAGCAGCCCTGGGGAGAGGTCTGGATACCTTCCTGTGACTTAATTCTTGGACTTGAATGCCAGCGCTGGTGATGGAGACGGGCTGGCTTCAGAGGGCAAGGTGCCCTCAGGGCTCTGAGGCTTACATGGCTTCAGCTCCCCTAAGCATGAACTCTGTGTGTCAGGTGATGTGATTGAAGTTTGAAGACTAGAAGGAGCTCAGCTGGACACCTCAGAGCCATGTCCTGCTTACCCGAATGGTTCCAGAAAAATAATTGCACTTCTGACTGTGTATTTTGGGGTCAATAGAGGTTTCTAAACTTTACTTTTGTTACAATGCTTGGACATTTAATAAATTGAATTCTAACATTGTCTTCTGGCTTAATATCAAAGGATTTTAATTAATTAATTAATTAATTCATTAATTTAGATATGGGTTCTTACTATGCAGTTCAAACTTGTAACAACCCTCCTGTCTCAGCCTTCCTAGTGCTGGGATTACAGGCATGTACTACCACACCTGGTTTCAGGGCAGGCATGGCCCCGCAGGCATGGCATGCAGTCCTGGGGATCAAACTCGGGTCCTTGGGATTGCTGAGCAGGGGCTTAGAGCACTGAGCTATCTCCCCAACCCTGCCAAAGGATTTCAGAAAGGTTGTAACTGAAGGCTTTCTAGGGTAACTTTCTTTAATTAGGGAGCTGGGCAAGGGCCAGCTCGCTGCACAGTAGGTAGAGTTATAGTGCAATGCTGCTGGGCACGAAAGTCGTTGAGGTTTTGCATTTTCAGTCACTTCAGCTTGAAAGTCAGCTGCCATGAGCTCAGCATGAGGGCGGGTCAGCCTGTGTTACCTAAAGGACCAGGTGAGATGGGGTAGGGGGAGGTCATGCTGCTGCTGAGGAGCTGGAAGCACGGTCTGAAGGTGGTTAGCACAGGCTGGTCCTGAAATCTGAGTTTAGCAGTAAGCATTGGCCGGAGGGTGGATGTGGCATCCCTGAGCCCAGAAGTGGAGGGAGGGGGTCTTCGCAGGTCTTTTTTTTCCTTGAGCCATTAATGCTCATCAGGCCAAGCGGGCTGTAGGGTGATTCCCCCAACTTTATCTGATCGCAGTGGGAGTAAAACTCTTTGCAGATGTAAGTGAAAGTGGCTCCTGAAGCTTTGTCGGTCACAACTGAGCACCGACAAGAACCCAATCAACTTCCCCTCTGGGCCCATGTCCTCTCCATCAGCTGCCATAGAGGCTGTGACCCTTGCTGCAGGGACTTCCGCGTCTCTCTTAGAATTTGGGGTGCCCTCTCAGAACGCAGCTTTCAGCTTTCTTGCTGGCTTGACCCACGCTGCATTCTCAACGCTTGTCCATCAGCACCATCTCCAATTATGGGCAGGGGGCAGCCCAGGAAGAACACATCAGGATCCCGGAAAGCAGTTCTATATCTGGAGAAATTGCCTGTGCCTCCCCATGCCTGTTTCTGTAAGGTTATGGGGTTCCCGATGCTGGAAAGAAAGCATGTCCTCCCTCTCTTGCATCCTAGAGGGCAGTGAGTTCCACTCATGAGTTGAGACAGGGAGAATTTCAAGGGTGCCAGTGGGGCGGGCATGCGTGCTTGAGGACAGCTCTAGTGGCCTGGGCTAGCAGCAGGGGAGTTGGCGTCCTTGTGGGTGCAGAATTCCCACTGGCCCCCGCTTCCTCCCTCCCTCCTCATCATGCATTCTTCCTCTCCAGCCCTGAGTGAAGAACACACGGCTGCCCGCTTGCTTTTCCGACGACATGGGCAAAGTATGTAAAGCTGATCCAACACTCTGTGATATCTGGCAAATTAGATGTTAGTGCTTGGTGATCTTCTAAGCAAAGTAAGTAAAGGGGCATCAAACCGCGCTAAACACATGCTCGTGCGCATGCGCACACCCCCCCACTCCCACACATCACCTAGAGGGAACGTGAGCTTTCTAGGATGGGAGGCATAGAGGGCCCTGGGAATTGGATGCTGCTGCACACAGGGTGACGCTGGGTAGAGGTTGCATGCTGCTGCTCCTTCTCCTTAACTTCTCTCCTGATCTTTCTATTGTTGAAGGGCCTACTCAGCCCCATGGAACATCATGGGCACAGGAACTCAGCACACAGGCCTTATGCATGGCTAGAGGACATCACACAGGATATGCAGCCCTGGGTGGGCTCAGGGCCTTGTGTGGGTCTGGGTCAAGGAAACTGAAGTTTGCAGTTTTAATCATTGATTGTTATATGTTAGCGTGCCTTAAGTAAGACCTGCATAGCCGACTAGGAAATTCTGGGAGCATCCATGGACTATTGATGGGTGGATCAGCCAACGGGAGGGACCTGCCCTGCATGTGGGACCCGCCTGCATGTGGGTGGCTCAACCAATAGCCTTGTAGTTTAGACAGACTAAAGTGGGGGAAGGAGAGGGAACTGTTTCTCCTTTTGAAAGCACCCCAGTCTTTGCCATTGCTTTTGGATGCTGGTCTCCAGTTCCTCCAGACTTCCAGCCCAGACTCCTCTGTCCTCTCACCAAAACTTGCGCCAGAGGCTCTGCCACGAGTTCTCAGGCCTTTGATGTTCAGCTGTTACTAGGTTCTCCAGCCCTCCAAATGCAGAGGACCACGCTGGATTCTTCCATCTTTGACCCTGCAGATGGCCCCTAGGATCTTTAGGCTTCTAATTGTCTGAGCCTACTATGTAATCATACTTTTATTTTATATGGAAGCTGTTCCTCTAGTGCACCCTAACTAAGAGAGGGTTTATCCACTTCTAGGATGCCCCTTTCTTCTATTCTCTTCCCACGATGTGTCCAAGACTCCAGCACAGTCCCTATCTGAGCTGTCCTGGCTCTTCCTTGGAACAATATAACAGATGCAGACAGGTCAGACAGTTCATGGTCAGGGTCATTGGCTTGATTTCCTTATCGAGGCTATGCTGGGAGAATTCCTCATTCATCTCTGTTAAAATAACTGATAGTTGGGTTTGGGAGATAGCTGAGTAGAATAAGAGCCTGCCAGGCAAGGGCAAACTATTGAGTTTGATCTCTGGTACCTCAATACATACATGCATACATACATACATACATACATGCATGCATACATACATATGTACATACATACATACATACATACATACATACATACCTCACACCTATCTGGGGCAGAGCTGGGGTCCACGGCACCTCCTATTTCCTGTGCCTGGTTCTCTGTCTCCCTTGGCACCCCAGGACAGAACGCCACACCTCCCTGCTCTGTGTTAAGGATACTTGGGCAAGCCTGCCACCAGGGCACACCAGGGGAGGAGTACACCAGGCAGTAGATATGCCTAGGCTGGGCCCAGAGCTTTGCTCTTCCCTTCACAGCAGGGGTTTCCTTAGTCTGTAAAACCTCTGAAGGATAATATTTCCTTGGTAATGTAGCTATAAATGGGTATGTTGAAAACAGAAAACAAAAATGTAAAACGAAAGTATTTTTCAGTGGTAATGGAAAAGATAATTATATCTAGATACACTGATTTCCTTCTAAACTTCTTACTAGACCTTTCTGAAGTGCATGTGAGGTCATTTCATATTAACTTTTTTGTCTTTTAAAAATATTTTTGGTACAGGGTTTCATTACGCAGCTCAGACTCCTAGTGATCCTCCCGTTTTTGGCCTCCCCAGCACTGAGTTTACAGGCATGCACCACTAGGCCTGGTCTTGGTGATGGGCTCAGCGCACCCAGGAAGCCGCGCTAGCACTGCATGGGGTGCTGACGATTGAACCCCAGTCCCTGTGCTTGCCTAAGCAGGAGCTTAGACTGCTGAGCTCTCTCACCAGCCCTTAAGTTTATTTCTTATCTCCTTTTGCACTTAATTCATTATGGGTACTTGTTACTTTGCTACCTTCTTCAATACCACTTGACCACATTATTGTTGGCTGGCATTCCTCTTGGAACGTAAACTGAGATGCTCACACAGGGTAGGCATTTAAGCTTTTCTCAATGTCTCTCTTTTAGAAGCACCCTGTTGTGCTGAGCTTTCAGACAATTTTATGTGATTAGTCCATGTTGGCATCAGGTGATGTTGGCATTCACCTTGAGCAGTGGGTGCTTGTGCTTAGCTTACTTTGATTCTTTTTATTACCCTTTCCTGCTTATCTCCTTCCCTTGTGTCTCTTGACCCCACTTTCCCATTTTCATTATTATACTACTTTTTCATGTTTGTCACAAGCAATGATTATGCTTATTGTAAGTAGATGCATCTACTCGACATATCTTACATCTTTACAGTCCCCCTTCAGTCAGGCTTTTGGTCCACGTAGTGGCAAAGGAAATAGAACAGACACCTGGTCTTATGCCATATGGTCCCTCTCATTTGAGTTATCCTTAGTATCATTAAGAAGCAAAATAAAAGAGAGAGAGAGAGAGAGATCTTTTGCAAAAGTGGTCATCTTTATACATCAATCTTTGTGGTTCTGACTGTTCTAGGGATAGTACATTTGCAAAGTGCTTTTCAAAGCATGTCCCAAAGGCAGTGCCAGGCCGTGGTTACCAAGCCCATGCTTTTAGATTGAGATAATTTTTCAAAACAAGACACTGAGAGACATTAGACCCTAAGCTAAGGAAGGAAACAAGTTAGGCAAGGGCTGGTTGATGAAAAATTTTGTTTTTCTTTGAGGCTTTTTTTCTTCCTGTCAGATCTGACTACTCTGGGGTTCCATTCCTTTACTATTTCTGAAGATTTCAGAAGGAGGACCTGCAAATACGAGTCTTCTCAGGAGACAGACAGACTAGAGACCTCCAGGGAGAACTAAGA
Source organism: Capromys pilorides (assembly GCA_004027915.1). Lineage (NCBI taxonomy): Eukaryota > Metazoa > Chordata > Mammalia > Rodentia > Capromyidae > Capromys > Capromys pilorides. The sequence continues at coordinate 11,507 of PVKN010030476.1, forward strand.
TCCGCCTTCCCACGGAGGTGGCTTCCACTGGAAGAATGGTGTAGATGTCCTCTAGCCCCTGCTTGGAGATGAATGGAGCATTACCAGGTAGCACTGGTCTGTTGAAAGGTGACAGCAGGCCTCTTCATGGATAAGGACAGATGAGAGGACCACACAGACTGCGACAGTCGCTGAGACAAACTGTCTGGTGCTCCCGTGTAAAGGAGAAGCTTCTTAGGCTCACGGTTTCAGGAGGCCGCCCTAACCCCTCTCACCTGAAATGCCACCTCAGGGACTTGTGCTCATGACTGCGTTGAAGTTTCCTTAGCAGTTATGATCAAACTGGCGATAATAATGATGGTTTTTAAAAACGAGAAAACAGAAAATTAGGGAGAAAATTCCTTACTGGCAGATGAAGCAATTGTGTATATAAGCAAATCATTAGAATTAATAATAAGTACATCTAGTCACTAATTTTTTTTTTTTTTTTTTTTGTATTTTAGGGAAAGATCTACAGGGTGTTCAGGGTCTCACTACTAGATTACAGCCTCCCAAGCGCTGGGATTAGAGGCATGCACCACCACACCCTGTCTCGAGGTCACTAAATTAATATACAAAATGTAAAAATTGCTATTTGTAAGTAGTAGAGGGTGAAAAAATTAAATTTAGATTACTTAAGACAGTATAAAATGCCTCCTGTGGAATGAAATATTTAAGTACAGATGTCAGAAACCCAATGATTTATAGAGCACATTGTTTTGTTTTTTGCATACAGAATTTATAGACCACATTTAACAATATAATAATCTAGTTATTTAATAAAATACTTTAAGAGGGGCTGGGGAGATAGCTCTGAGGCACAAGTGCCTGCCTGGCAAGTGCAAGGTCGTGAGTTTGAACCTGGTCCTACCAAAAAAAAAAAAAAAAAACTTTAAGAACTACAGCCTAATTTTCAAAAAAACCCAAAGTATTAAATAAACGATTTACTGTATATGACACCATAAACTTATCTATGTAAACAGCAAGCAGATTTTTGTGCTAAAAGAATAGAAAAAAAAGTTAATCCAAAAATTCAGATTGGAAGTGGGGGACACCCACTAGGGACCCCCCTCCTGTCCCTCTCTTGGACAGGAGCTTTCTTTCTCTTAATAAATCTATTCTGCTCATAAAAAAAAATTCAGATTGGGAATTTGGAAATAGCTGGTCAACTGAGGCCTAATAGCAGCCTTTGCAT
>PVKN010030477.1:0-12724 GCA_004027915.1 Capromys pilorides
ACTGTTAACCAGCTATTCTTATTCTGAAAATCTGTAACGCATACCCTGTTGCATGTTACCCTTTTTGTCATTGTTTCTGATTTTTGTTCTTGCTTTTTTTTGTCTTTTACATTTCAAAATGAAATAGTAAAATTAAATTCAATTAAAAAAAGGTTTGTACTGATAGTTCGGACAATTAAATGCTATCTTATACTTCAAACAGCTAATTTAAAGATAACAATACACAATATATTAACTATTGTTACCCTTTTATTATGTTGTTTTGAAATGTGTTTTCTTTAAAATAAAAAAAAATAGTGACTAAGTTTTTTTTTTTTTTCCCCACTGTCTTTAGTACAAGATCTACAGGGTCTCACTACACCAATCAGACTCATAATGATTCTTCTATTTTCAGCCTCCCAAGAGCTGGGATTAGAGGCAAACACCACCACATCCAGTCTCAGCACACCCCAAGAGCAGGGCCAGCACGGCACCCAGGGGATCAAACCCTGGTCCCTGCACTAGGCAGGTGCTTAGTCCATTGAGCTATCTAGCTGGCCCTAAATTCTTACTAAATTAAATTAAAAGTAAAAAAAAATTGAGGCTGTAGTTCAGTGGTAGCATAGCTCTAGGCTCAATCCCAAAAACCACAGGAAAAAAAAAAAAAAAAATACAAGTCAAATAATATCAATATAATATCTTCATTAAAGGATTACTATTCCCCAGATAAGGCTTAATGAAAGGTCTACTAAAAATTGAGACTAGAAGGGCCTACAAGATAGCTCAGCAGTCTAAGCACCTACCTGGCAAGCACAAGGACCTGGGTTTGATACAGAGTACCACATACCATGCTGGGTCCAGGTGCACATGCCAGTTACCAAAGCCAGGCATGGTGGCACATGCCTGTAATCTTAAGGCTGGGGAGGCTGAGACAAGAAGACCACTATGAGTCCAATCTGTGTAGTGAGACCCTGTGCCAAATACAGATTTTTTTAATTAAAAAAAAAGAGACTAAAATCAGATCAAAATAGAATTCTGTAAATTATCCATTTGCCTGAACATGATTTCCTCATAAATTTGGTAATAATTTTTTTAAAACACAGAAATACACAATCTAGGTTTTTTCTTCTCCATCCTACTTATATCAGATTCTGTCTTCCTATGTGTCATCTTTTAGAGTTCTCCAAAATCGGTATGCCACCATATAATGGGATATCTGCAAATGGGGGGGAGCAGGATTTTGCGGGAGGCGGTTGTTTGTTTGCTGTTGTTTTGAGGTTATTTTGTTTTTGTTTGTGTTGAGGCAGGCCTTGGAACTCCCTGTGTAACCTCAGCTGCCCCTGAACTTACAGCAATCCTCTGCCTCAGTCAGCCTTTTCAGTACTAGATTACAGGTGTGTACCAACAAACCCAGGTACAAATCTATTATTTGCTCTCAATTTCCATGTCTGAAATCTTCAGGGTTTCTCACAGATCCTAGCAATAAAGAACTGCTAGACAACTATGCTATTATTCACTGCCATATTCTAATTTTAAAGTTGCACAGTGGGCCTGACAAACCAAAAAAATAGTAAAAAAGTTAGAGGAACAGAAAAACTGCTACTTCATAAAAACCTCAACTCAGGTTTGTCAGAAATAAAAGCTAAAAGTGGTATTCTATTCATGTCAAAATTTTAGTATGAGCCAGTTGTGGTGGCACATAGTGGTAATCTCAGCACTCCGGAGGGCAACACAGGTGGATCACAAGTTGAAGCCCAGCTAAGCCAATTGGAGCAAAGCAACTTTAGAATACCACTGTCTCTCAAGATAAAACATAAGGGCCAGGGAGATAGCCTAGCAGCTTAAATGCCTGTCTGGCAAGTGCAAGGTTCTGAGTTCAATCCCCGGTACCTCCCCCCCGCAAAAAAAAAAAAGATAAAACTAAGAAAGGGCTAAGGATGTAGCTCAGGGTCAGGACCCTGGGTTCAATCCTCAGTACAAATAAAAACCTACAGAAAGGGGCCAGGCGTGGTGGCGCAAGCCTGTAATCCCAGCACTTGGAAGGCTGAGGTAGGAGGAACAGTGTGAGTTAGAGGCCAGCTTGGGCTACAAAAGTGAGTTCATGGCCAGCTTGAACTGCATTGCAAGGCCTGTCTCAAAAAGACAAAAAAAAAAAAAAAAAACCTATGGTAAAATGGATAACATTCCTGATTGCAGAATACAACCATCAGAGCCCCAGTGGCACAATGAGTTACCATGTGGTACTTATTACGATACAATCATCTAAGGAACTTCCAACGAAAAACTGAGTAGGTCATATTAAATTCTGAGTTGTCCTCTCTTGTTGCTTTTGCTGTGTTCCTCTCACCATGAACTGTTGCCCCTTTGCCATACCACCCTGACTTGGAGAAAGCTGGTTATGGACGGAAACCTTCACAAACTGAACTGAATAAATCTTTTCTCCTTTAATAAATAAATTAATTAAATTCTGAGTTGCTCAAAACAGGACTCAACTGCATTGTTTTTAAAAATTAGCTGAGAATGCAGAGAAATGAGCTCCATCGAGACAGCCCCCAGGCAAGTGACAGGCAGATGGGCACTGGGTAACTCTGTACCTCTCTGAGGAAAATGGGCAAAGGAGATCCTAAGAAGTCAAGAGGCAAAATGTCATCATATGCATTCTTTGTGTAAACTTGCCAAGAGGAGCACAAGAAGAAGCACCCAGATGCTTTCGTTAACTTCTCAGAGTTTTCTAAGAAGTGCTCAGAGAGGTGGAAGACCATGTCTGCTAAAAAAAAAGAGGAAAATTTGAAGACACGGCAAAAGCAGACATGGCTATTTATGAAAGAGAAATAAAAATTTATATTCCTCCTAAAGGAAAAACAAAAAAGAAGTTCAAGAATCCGAATGTGCCCAAGAGGCCTCTTTTGGCCTTCTTGTTCTGTTCTGAGTATCACCCAAAAATCAAAGGAGATATCCTAGTCTCTCCATTGGTGATGTCACAAACAGTGGAATAATACTGCAGCAGACAGATAAGAGAAAAAGATTGCTAAGCTGAAGGAAAAGTATAAAAGGGATATTGCTGCCTATTGGGCTAAAGGAAAACCTGATGCAGCAAAAAAGGAGTCATCAAGACTGAAAAAGCAAGAAAAAGGAGGAAGATGAGGAGGAGGAGGATGAATAACTTGGTTCTAGCACTTTTTTTTTTTTTTTTGTCTAAAAAGCATTTAATCCCCCTGTACCCAACTCACTCCTTTTGAAGAAAAAAAATTGAAATGAAAGACTATGTAAGATTTGCTTTTAAACTGTTTAGCATCTTTTTTGTATAGTTAACACACCACCAAAAGTGTCTTTAGATAAACCTGTCCCCTAGTGTTATTTTCAACAGCCACTAACCTTGCCTGGTACAGTATGGAGGCTGTAAATTGGCACAGAAATTTAAAGCAGGTTGTTGGTGCGCTCCACAAATTAGTTATATATGGAGATAGTAGATAGTTCTTTATCTTCATTTGTCTCTGACGCAGCTTATACAAAGTAACTGTTGCTCTGTTAACTGAATACCATTCTTTAATTGAAAAAAAAAAAAGGGGGGGGGGGCACCAGTACCTCAGTGAATTAAAGTACCTGCTTAGGCAGAGCACAGTGGCCAGGGTTCGATCCAGCATGCCATGCCGCCCCACCACCAGGGTGCACTGAGACTGGGCGTGGTGGCATGTGCCTATAATTCCACTTTTTGGGAGGCTGAAAACAGGAGGATCACTATGACTCTGATCTGCGTAGTGAGACCCTATATATCCTGTACTAAATACATGAAAAATTAAAAATACTAAAAAAAAAAAATTAAAGTTTGCAAAAAAAAAAATAGTTGCAGCTGTTTTGTTGACATTCTGAATGCTTCTAATATAATTTTTTATTAAAAAAATAGCTGAGTGTGATAGCACACACCTGTAATCCTAGCACTCAGCCAGGAGGATCACCAGCCTGAACTACAAAGCAGGAACACTGAATAACTACATACCCAAACAACTCTACTCCTCAGTACATACCCAAAAGAACTGAAAAACATATGCTCAGCCAGAAAATTGTACATGAATGAATCATAAAAGCCCAACAGTAAAAAACTACGTTCTCATCAATATATTAATGAACAAAATGAAGTATATACAATGAAGTATTAATTTAAATACTAAAAGTAATAGTTCTGATACATACTACCACATAGATGAACCTTGAAAATATCATGCTAAACAAACCAGCCACAAAAGACTACATTATGTATAATGTATGAATCCATTTCTACGTAATGTTCAGAAGAGACAAATCCACAGAAATAGAAAGTATAGCACTGGTTACCAGATACTAGAAGCAGGACTCAATGTGTAGTCACTATAATATGTTCATGGCCCATTTCTAGAGTGATGAAAATGATTTAGAATTAGAGGGCCGGCGAGATGGTTCAGTGGTCTAAATCGCCTGCTTAGGAGGGCTCAGGCGACTGCGGGGACTGCAGTTCGATCCCCGGCACCACATGCTGCGCCAGCGCCACCACCAGGGCAGGCTGAGCCAGCCACAAAATGAATAAATAAAGAAACAAACAAATACAACAAGCAAACAAATAAATAAATAAAAAATAAAAAAAAAGAATTAGAGATGAAGTTTATAAGCTTGTCAACATAATATATTGGTTTTATTTATTTATTTATTTTTTTGGCAGGACCAGGGCTCTAACTCACGACCTTGCACTTGCCAGGCAGGCACTTGTGCCACAGAGCTATCTCCCCAGCCCCTAACATAATATATTGTTGACTTGCATAATTTAAGTGATGAATTCTGGGAATGAGAATTATACCTCAATTTAAATAAAAACGAGGGGAAAAAAAGTCCAAGTTTCTAATAGCAGTAAGAATGTCAAATCATTACACTTTTTTTTTTTTTTTTTTTTTTTTTTCAAAACTGGGGATTGAACTCAGACCCTTGTACTTTTAACAGTGATTCTCAAATGGTGGTGTCTGAACTAACAGCATCAGGAGTACCTGTGAATGTGACATAACTACAAATTCTCAGGGTCTATCCTAAATCCACTAAATCAGAAATTGTGTTTATCAAAGACTTGATACATACCAACATTTGATAATCACTGTCTACAAAGAAAATTGGGAGACCTGGGATGTACCTCAGTAGCAATGTACTTGCCCAGCACATGTGTACTTGGATTTCATCCATAGTACCAAAAAAGCAATCATCATAGTAATCCTTGTCTATGAGCCCAGAACTCTAGGAAACTAAGGTAGGAAAACAGCCAACTCTGAACCTAGCCTGGACAACCGGAAAATAGCAAGACCCTGTCTCAAAATAAAAAGGAGACAGCACTTGTCTGTCAAGCACAAGATCCTGAGTTCAATTCCTAGTACAAAATAAATGGAATAAATAAATAAATAAAATAAATCCCAGTACTAGGGAGGCTGAAAACAGCAGAATCACTATGAGTCCAATCTACACACAGTAAGACCTTGTCTGTACACTCTGTAGATCCTGTCTTAAATTCATTAAATAAATAAAAAAGGGAAACTAGGGATTATAGCTCATTGAGGTGTTAGGTTCAAATCACTGTAGTATAAAAACAAATTTCAAGGGTCCGCCAGATAACTCTGCCAATCTAAAGCACCTGCTTAGGCAGACACAGGGACCGGGCTTTAATCCCTGGCCTGCTGTGCCAAAGGGGTGGGAGAGGACGGAGATGGTGACTGAGACTGGGTATAGTGGTACACACCTGTAATGCCAGTGCTTGAGAGGCTAAAAACAGAAGAATCATTATGAGTCCACCTAAGTAGTTAGACCCTGTACTAAATACATTTTAAAAAAAATAAAAAATAACAAGCCAGGGAGATAGCTCAGCAGCATATGTGCCTGCCTAGCAAGAGCAAGTCCTGAGTTTGATCCCCAGTGCAAAAAACTAAACGACAAAAAAAAGTCAAAAGAGAAATCTGCAAAAAGCATTTCATCTTCATTATTTTGTCTATATAATGGTTACATGACCACTGCACAACAGTCCAAAAAATACACAAAATTGGAAGAAAACAAATATTACCTATAGTTCCAATGTCCCATAGTGACCAAATACTAATAATGAGACCTTAGGAGACAAGAGTGGTGGTGCACACCTGTAATCCCAGCACTTGAAAGGCTGAAGCAGGAGGATCACTGTGAGCTCAAGGCCAGTCAGAACTGCATAGTGAAACCCTATCTCAAAAGAGAGAGAGAAACTGGGGAGTATGTGGAAAACGTAGGGTCTCCAGGGGGTGGGGAGATAGCTCAGGGGCACAACTGCCTGCCTGGCAAGTGCAAGATCCTGAGTTCGATCCCTGTTCCACCAAAAAAAAAAGCTATATTCAGGTAGGGTTTCCATAGAGTAGACGGTGGAGACGGCTGCAGGAGGAGGAGGTCTGGGTGGGCATCCATCGCTTCTCTAGCAGAGCCTGACTGGGCTGGGAGCAGCCTGACTTTCACTCACACCACCTTCAAATAGCCAGTCCTTCCTCTGGGAGCCTATTTCTCCCCATGCTCCTTAACCATGCCCAACATGGTAGCCCCAGAGAAGCCAGATACAAATTATTTGAAAGTCACTAAAAACTGAAACCAAACTTAATTCAAAAGTATCTTTCATCTACACTACTACTAGATAACGGAGCAGAGGAGGAAGATGACAAATTTGAGGAACTCATTTTATTTTAGAAGTCTTTCTGGCATAGTTTGTCTCTTTTGATACACCACATAAAACTCACCCCAAGTAAGAGTTTATACCTTTAAGTCATTTTATGCCAATTCATGACTTCTCAAAAAATGTAGGTAGCCTTACAAGATTTAAGTTTATGAAAAACAGTAATGGCTCTGGATGTGGTGACACACGCCTGTAATATCAGCACTTGGGAGGCTGAGGCAGGAGGATCAGTGAGAATTTGAGACCAGCCTGGCTACAAAAGTAAGCTCAAGGCCAGCCTGAACTGCTGCATAGTGAAACCTGTCTCAAAAAGACAAAAAAAGAAAAATGGTAATGGTAAGGACATTACTTCTAAATTTCTACTCCTGTGAAAGGATAGTTTGATGTTTTACTTTCTTCTACCAGCAAAATATGATATCATCTAAAACTTTAGACATTCCCACTGATGGCATGGGAAGCCCAAGAGATTTAAATAAATTATTAGTGCAGAGACAGGATGTTGTAACATCTCAAAGTTTTTCTCTGGGAAGTCTTAGAACTGAAAAGGAAAGAGGGGCTGGGGAAGTAGCTCAGAAGAATAAGTGCTTGCCTGACAAGGGCAAGGGCCTGAGTTCAATCCCCAGTCCCACAAAAAACGAAACAAAACAAAACAAAAACAAACAAACAAAAAAACCCCATAATTTTGGGCTGGTGAGACGGCTTAGTGGTCTAAAGCACGTGCCTCGCGAAGTTTAGGCCACCACACAGGGACCGTGGCTCGATCCCAGGCCCCATGTGCTGCGCCGCCCCCCCATCCCCTAGAGAAGGCCGAGCTGGCCAAAACACAAACCAATATGTAATGTGGTTGAACAAAATAAAAAATAAACTTTAAAAAAAAAAAAGAACTGATAAGGAGTTCATCAAAACAAGTAGCTAGAGAGCCAAAATGGTGAAAAGCCTCCTTGTCCTGAGGTTGGCAGGGTTGGAAATTGTAAACTCTCAGGGAACAATATAGCTGACTAAAAGACGGAAGACTCTTAACACAAAATACTGAGCATAATTTAGAGGCTGTGCCCAGTCCCAAAGAATTTGCAAATTTTAACATTTTCCAAAATGGAAAGGATACAAGTGATGGGAAAGGCCTAGCTTAGTGGCACATGCCTATAATCCCAGCACTCAGGAGGCTGAGGCAGGAGGATCGATCAGAGCCTGCATTACAAAGTGAAATCAAGGTTAGCCTGAACTACATAAGACTCTATCTCAAAAAAGATGAGAAAAACAAGGAGAAAGAGGAGGAAGAGGAAAAGGAGAAAGAAGAGAAATGGGATGAATAATTTTAAATTTCAGATTATTATTTAGAATAATAATTACTATTTAGAATAACTACAAAATTAACAATGAAGTGAATCCTATAAAAAAAACTATCTTTGGATAGAAGCTTGATGATAAAGGAGATATTGATGGAGAGGATCAGGTTTGTGTTTTAAAAATAAGCACTAGGCCAGCGAGATAGCTCAGCGGTCTAACGTTCTTGCTTAGGCAAGCTTAGGCAGCTGTAGGGACCACAGGCTGCCCCAGCCCCACCCCCAGGGCAGGATGAGCCAGCCATAACATAAACAAGTAAAGTTTAAAAAAATAAAAAATAAGCATAGTGGCCAGATGTTATGGTGTATGCCTATATTCCCAGCACTAGGGAGGATGAGGTAGAAAGATCCCAACAAGCTCAAGGGAGGCCTTGTCTCAACCAGAAAAAAAAAAAAAAGGAGAAAAATAACAGTGTCACTAAAGTTTCAATGTTTTAAAAAAAAGGCCATCCCATAATACAATCAAAGTTGTAGAGTTTGGTAGAACTCCACTGACATTTTAGAGAAAAAATTAAGAGAAAAAATACAAAACTAAAGAATTTGATTTACTTTCTACTAGATGTGCTGACCTATGTAGACATTATTAAAACTTCTAATGCTCGCCTCCCAGCACTCGGGAGGCTGAGGCAGGAGGACTGCTGTGAGTTCGAGACCAGCCTGGGCTACAAAAGTGAGCTTAAGGCCAGCCTGAACTGCATAGTGAGACCCTGTCTCAAAAAGAAAAAAAAATCTTCTAATGCTGATAAAATTGATTCTCCCAAAGAAGAAAGTTTACTACGACTGTCCATTTAAAACTGAAAATGGGCAAGACAAAAGTTCAAGATGACTATAGTGTTTTTTTAAGATTGATGATTTTGCAATTTTGGTTTACCCGATCCTGGTTGAGTTATAGACTGGAATGTTTTTGAGGATAAACAAAAAAGTTAATTGCCCTTGGGATACTTTGACTTTTTGACTTTTGTCTTGCTGTGCAGGCCAGGCTGGCCTTGAGTTTACTTTGTCGGTAGCCAAAGTTGGTCTTGAACTCACGAATAGTCCTGCCTCAGCCTTCTGAATGCTGAGATTATAGGCGTGCACCACCTCGTCTGGCCTTTGGGCTGCTTTTGGAGACCAACAGAGAACTAAAGCTCATCATGGAAAGAAAGTCTAGTTGTCACATAGGACAAATAAAAACATTGAGACTCCAAGAACCCCCAAGATATACAATGTCCCTTTAACAAATATCAAAGAAACAGTGCTAGTGGTCATTTAAATGAATCAGTCACTTTGGTTTAGTCAGCTTTACTAAACTGCCTGAAGTGAATTTTCCAAGCATTTTTTTTCCTTCCACATTTGTCACTGATGTTGAAAAGGAAGTTATTTACTGAAGCACTTGCTAAAGACAAGCACCTTGTCAATAAAAACAAGAGAGGCCTTAGCTGAAAGTGGGGAACTGCTAGATGTAAGGATCCAGGTAAAGGATATCTGTGATGCACGTCTTGAAATAGTAGTAGGATGGTTCCCATAACAAGAAGTTTTTGTTCTTTGGATATAGATACTTGAAACATTCTCTTAATGGGCAATAAGCAGCAGCTTGACATAGTAGTGCCCATGTATGCAGCAGGACTGAGTACTATTAAGAGTCCACCAAGAAAAACTAGAACTACAGCTGCTTTGCTAAAAAAAAATTGCTTCCTTTGGTCAGACAACCACTATGACAGTAGAGATGAACTCATGGATCTAATGCATTCTACGGAGTCTCTACACCAGTTCCACTTGACTGGAGTAGCAGTGGCCTTACTGGCTCATTAGATAGTGTAGATCTAGTATTGTATAAGTTTCTAGCCAAGTAAGTTCTACACTGGAAATCTCTTTATCAAGCCTCAAAGTGACTGATGCATTTGTGAGATGGTAGAGAATATAGCACATCTACTAAGAAACCAAAAAGAGAATAATACCAGAGTGAAGCAGCTATCAAGGTAATAGCCAGCCTTCCTGACTTGATATCCATGCATGCGAAGATGCTATTCCCAGCCATGTCACCTTCTACAAGCTCCCAAAGACAGACAGGCTGACAACTGCTGTGAACCGGAGAGTTGCAGTTGTTTTTCCTCTCCTCCATCCCTCCCCTATCATCAAAAGTATTATCTGCTCTTAATTTTAAAATAAAAGTATGAGCCAGGGATGCAGCTCAGAAATACAGCACTTGCCTGACAAACTCAAGGCCCTGAGTTCTATTTCTCATACAAAAAAAAAAAAATTCACATTCAGCTGATTTGTTGGTAAACCACACTAGAAAGGTATACTAGCAATATGTATTTATTTACATACTGAAGTCTTGAATTTACATTAGAAAAAATGTAAATAATTGAGGTGAACTTTTTTTTTTTTTTGCGGGACCGGGGTTCAAACTCACGATCTTGCACTTGCCAGGCAGGCACTTGTGCCATGGAGCTATCTCCCTGGCCCTTGGGGTGAACATTTCTAAAGACTTATTCTTTTTATGTTGCTGGGATTTACACATTTATGTCTTTATGAAATACACAGATGAGACTGGGCGTGGTGGCATGCACCTGTAATCCTAGCTCTTAGGAGGCTGTAAACAGGTAGATTACTACAAGTTCGATCTAATAGTGAGACCCTAAATACCCTGTAGACCCTTACCCCCACCCAAAAAAAAAGAGAAAAACGAAATATATAGATGACTTATATATATAGACTTCCTATAAAAGTTTTGAAATAGGGCCAGGGAAATAGCTCAGCAGAATAAGCACCTACCTGGCAAGCACAGGGTCCTGAGTTCAAGCTCCAGTACTGCCAAAAAAAAAAAAAAAAAAAGTTTTGAAATAAAAAAGAAAATTAAAAACTCAAATCTTGGGCTGTTGAGATGGCTTAGCGGTCTAAAGCACGTGTGTTGGGAAGTTTAGGCCACGGCAGGGACTGCAGCTTGATCCCAGGCACCACATGCTGCACCACCACCCCCCCCCCCCCCCCCCCCCCCCCCCAGGGAAGGCTGAGCCGGCCATAACACAAATACATAATGTGGTTGAAGAAAATAAAAAAATAAACTTCAAAAAAAAAAAAAAAAAAACTCAAATCTTGGCCAGGGACTTATACTTTAGCAGCACAGTGCCTCGCTGGGCAGCACAAGGTCCTCAGTTTGGTTCCAAGTACAAAAATACATACGCAAATACATAAATTACTCAAATCTCCACTGTCTATAAACCCCTTTAGTCTTTTCAGATTGCATTGAATGACCTCTTAATTTTTCATAGCCTGGCCAGTGAGATAGTTCAGCAGTCTAAAGCACCTGCTTAGGCAAGCTTAGGTAACTGCAGGGACCACATGCTGCACCAGCCCCACCCCCAGGGCAGGCTGAGCCGGCTATAACATAAAGTTTTAAAAAATTTTTCATAATTACTTTTGGCTGTCATAATAAATAAGCTCCAGAATCCTAGTTTGACTTTGTTTTGAATTTTGTGTGTGATGGTTTCAGGTTTGGCACTTATTAACATTTTATACTCTTTTTTTAATCTTTTCAATCTGGCACACTGCTACTTGATCTTTTTCAAAGCACTTCATCAATTATTCTTTTGTTAAGGGGTATATAGATCATTGGCAGAAGTTAGAGTTTAGAGATTGTGAGTTTTTTACATCAATCTAATTTAGAGAAGGGCCAAATTATATAAATTTCTTACAATGAAATTGTTACCAGTGTTTTTTGTTGTCATACCATTAGTTTTTGAGGGTGTTTCTGAGGATTTTGTACAGTGTAAAATGTAATAATCATATGGTATAGATTGTATATACAGTAAAAACTATGGGTTTTAAATGTTTGGAGAAGCCAGTGAATCGAGGTTTGGTTAGGATCTCCTTGTTTTTGTTTTTTATTTTTTAAACGTCATGTATTTGTTTGCGTTATGGCCGGCTCAGCCTTCCCTCCTGGGGGGCGGAGGCCGAGCAGCATGTGGTGCCTGGGATCTAGCCCATGGTCCCTGAGGTGAGCTTAAAGTTTCCGATGCATGCGCTTTAGACCGCTGAGCCATCTCACCAGCCCTGGTTAGGGTCTCCTAATCCGCCTCCATCCACGATCGAGGGTTCCCTGCACAGCAATGGGCAAGTTCATGAAACTGGGGAAAGTCATGCTGGTTCTTGCCAAACACTACTCCAGACAAAAAGCCGTCATCATGAAGGACATCAACAATGGAGGCACCTCCAAGCACCCCTACAGCCATGCCCTGGTGGCAACTGACCGCTACCCATGCAAAGCGACAGCTACTATGGGCAAGAAGAAAATCGCCAAGAGGTCAAAGATCAAGTCCTTTATGAAGGTTTAGAACTACAACCACCTCAAGGTTGTACCCACAAGGTACTCTGTGGACATCCCCCTGGACAAGACAGTGGTCAACAAGGACATTTTCAGAGACTCAGCCCTCAAGCACAAGGCCCGGCGTGAGGCACAGGTCAAATTTGGAGATACAAGGCAGGCAAGAACAAGTGGTTCTTCCAGAAGCTCCGGTTTTAGGTGTTACTTTTTTTTTTTGCGGGACCAGGGCTCAAACTCAGGACCTTGCACTTTCCAGGCAGGCACTTGTGCCACAGAGCTATCTCCCCTACCTCTGTTTTTTCTTTTTATCATTAAAAATTTCAAAAACAAAAAATGTTTGGGGAAATTCCTACGAAAAAAAGACATATAGAAGAACCTTTCTCAAATTCTTTTTTTTTT
>PVKN010030478.1:0-12747 GCA_004027915.1 Capromys pilorides
CATGCTTCTAGAAAAAGAAGAACAAGTCAAGCTCAAAACTCACATGAGAAAGAAAATTACAAAGATTAGAACAGAAATTAATGCAACTGAGACTAAAAGGGCTGGGGATATAGCTCAGTGGCACAACAACTACCTGGCAAGCGCAAGTTCCTGAGTTTGATTCCTGGTACAAAAGAAAAAAAAAAAGGAAGAGAGAGATCAAGGAAATAGAAAAAAGATTAAATGATTCAAAAAGTTAGTTCTATGAAAGAGTAAACAAAATTGACAAGCCAACCATAGTGGCTCATGCCTGTAATCCCAAAACTCTGAGACAGGAAGATTGCTGTGAGTTTGAGGGCAGCATGAGCTACAAAGTGAGCTTGAGCCAAGTTGGACTGCATATCAAAACACTGTCTAAAAGATTGAATAAATACTCTGTATTGGAGCCTGCGAGATAGTTCAGTGGTCTAAAGCACCTGCTTAAGCAAGCTTAGGCAAGCTCAGAAGACTGGTACCACACACTACACCAACCCTACACTCAGGATAGGCTTAGCTGGCAAAAAAAAAAAAGAACCCTGTCTCATGTGAAATTGACATTCCCTTAGCTAGCTTTATGGAGAGAGAGAGAGAGAGAGAGAGAGAGAGAGAGAGAGAGAGAGAGAGAGAGAGAAGACTCAAATTCATGCAATTAAGAATAAGAAGGGTGAAATCACAGCAGATTCTGCAGATATCCAGATGATCATCAATACCTACTTGCAGAACCTTTACTTTAATAAGATGAAAAACACAAAAGAAATGGACAGATTTCTAGATACATATAAATTGCCAAAGTTGAGCCAAGAAGACATAAAAATTCTAAATAGCCTCATATCAGTCAATGAAATAAAATAATTAAGAATTTACCAACAAAGAAAAGCTTCTGTCCTGATGGGTTCACTGCTGAATTTTACAAGAAAAGTATAGAAGATCTAGTGCCTTTATGTGTCAAATTCCTTAGTGAAATTGAAAAGGAAATAATACTGCCAAAGTCATGCCTGGAAGCAAGTATTACTCTGATATCAAAACCAGAGATTGACCCAATCAAAGAAAAGAAAGAAAAACAAAAAAACCTTCAGGCTAATGATAAACACAGATGCAAAAGGCCTCCAAAGATACTGGGAAGCGGAGTGTAGCAGATCATCAATATTATACAGCACAACCAAGCGGGATTCATTTCAAGGATGCAGGAATGGTTTAACATATGCAAATCGACAAATGTAATACACTATACCAAAAGAACCAAAGACAAAAATCATGTGATTGTCTCAGTGGAGAAAAAGCATTTGACAAAGTCCAGCATCCATGCATGATAAAAACCCTATGGAAAACTGGAATAGATAGTCCATATCTCAATCTGATAAAAGCCATCTATGACAAACCAACAACTAAACATCATAATAAATGGTCAAACACTGAAAGCATTCACTTTAAAATCAGGAAAAAGGCAAGGATGCCCACTATTACCACTCCTATTCCATATAGTTCTAGAAACATTAGGCAGAGCAATTAGATAAAAGAAAGAACTGAAAAGAACAAAGGAAGGAAAGCTATAAGTTAAATTTTTTAATTTTTTTAATAAGAAATAACAATATGATTGTTTCAAAACACATTAGTAGTGCATTCATAATAATTGATACATTGAATATTGTTGTCCTCATAGTAGTTATACAGAGCACAGTGTAGACATGATAAATTTTCTAATCCATATTAGTAGGGGAGGAAAAAAAGAAAAAAACTTCTCTTTGTACAAAGAGGGAGTAGTTGTATACATAGTCCAACATTCCATAATTGCAGTGGGTTACCGGTGAAACTGGCAGTGTTGGAGGCTGTTGGGATAAGCCTCTTACAGCTCATCATACTAATCTAGCTCTGCGTTCTATGCCTCATAATTAAGCTTTTCTGCTGGGTGATCAAGGGCAAGTTAAGGCCAGACCTGTATAACAGAACATTCATCTTTTGTATCTTCCAGGGTCAAATCCCCTCAGGATTAACTTTGGAACCATATACAGTGCTTTGTAGAACTGTTGCCAGTGTCAGCCATTGGGACGAGTCATGGCCATTGCTTGGCCAGTTTGCTCTCTGTGAAGAAGTTAAATTATTATTTACAGATGACATGATACTCTATATAGACAAATGCTTGCCTCAGCAGCACCTATACTCTACATAGAAGACCCCAAAAACTCCACCAAAAGATTTCTTGTCTTCGCTGGGTGTGGTGGTGCACGCCTATAATCCCAACACTTGGGAGGCTGAGGCAGAAGGATCGGTGCCAGTTCAAGACCAACCAGAGCTAAAAAAAAAAAAAAAAAAAGTGAGCTCAAGGCCAGCCTGAACTGCATAGCAAGACCCTGTCACAAAAAGACAAAAAAAAAATTTCTAGATTTAATAACCAAATTCCATCACATAGTCAAATACAAAGTCAACAACACTCAAAAAGCAATAGCCTGCCCATACACAAACAATAAATTCTGTGAGAGTAACTAGGGAAATGTTTCATGATAACACTTTTAAAACTGAAATTCTTAGAAGCAATCTAACAAAGGAAATAAAAAATGTTTTCAATGAAAGCTAAAGTACTCTAAAAAAAAATTAGATCAATATGGGTATTAGAAAATAGAAAAGTACCCTTTACTCTTGGGTAGGAAGAACCAACATAGTGAAAATGGATATATTTCCAAAATTGCTATACGTATTCAGTACACTCTCAATCAAAATACTATGTCATACTTCACAGAAACGCAGCAAACATATCTCAAATTCGTTTGGAGCCAAAGGAGACCTAGTAGAATGAAAGCAATTCTGAGCAACAAAGGCAAGGCGTGGGGTATCACAATCCCTGACTTAAAATTACACTGTAGAGGTACTATGATAAAAAGAGTGCAGTATTGGCATAAAAACAGACCTCAGGACCAGTGGAACAGATTAGAAGATAGAGAAACAACTCCAGAAAAATACTCAGCCACCTTATCTTTAATAAAGAAGCCAAACATGTTCACTGGAGGAAAGATAGCCTCTTCAACAAATGGTGCTGGAAAACCTGGCTTTCTGAGAAACTGGGATGGGGAAATGGAGAAAAGAAACAAGAATAGTTAAGACAGTTGTATTACTAATTTCTCTTAGTTCATTGAAAAGAAAGGTTCTCTTCTCTTTTCCCATAATGAGACAGATCACTTGATCTTTTCCTGCTGATGATAAACATCACCTCATCCCTTATGCAAACAGTTGTCAGAATGCAATAGCATAATTGCTGTATCGTTTGTCTTTCAAAATAGTTCTTAGGAAAACTTTTGTCAAACACTATATTTACTAGTATTGTTTGGACAACTCAATGCTGATATCTTGTATTCTGGGTAACTAATTTAAAGATAACAATGCACAATGTATTAACCTTTGTTACCCTCCTAGCATCTTGTTTTGAAGTTTTCCATTTCTCATTATAATAAAGAAACAAAAACTGGCATTCCATATGCTAAAGATTAAAACTAGAACCATGTCTATCACCAGCCTCTCACTATGGACTAAAATTAAAATGAATCAAAGATCTAAATATGAAAACAGAAACACTGAGTCTGCTGAAGAGAGAGAGACTAGGAAGAACTTCTGAACATAAGTGCAAGCAAAGACTTCATGAACAAAACTCAGATTTCATGGGAAAACTACAAAGGATGAACAGCTTGGACTTCATCTTATTAAAAAGTTTTTCTATGGCCAAAGAAATCACCAATAGAGTGATAAGACAACCCACGGAGTCAGAAAAAGAATTAGCCAGTTCTTCCTCAGACAAATGATTAGTATCTAGACATACAAACAATTTAAAATTCAGAGCCTCCCAGACTTAAAGGCCCAATGCAAAAATGTGCACCTGTGGGTTCTCTCTCTCTCTCTCTCTCTCTCTCTCTCTTTTCTGTCTCTCTCTGTCTCTCTCATTTTTAAAATAAGAGCTCTCACTATAGTTTAGGTCGGCCTTGAGCACATTATTCTAGTGCCAGCCATTTCTCTTTATCTGAGGAGAGAGAGAGAGAGAGCTAATTTCCATGTTGAGTTTTTATTCACCAAACAGGCTTTTTGCTCATTGTGATTACTGATGCATACATTATCTTAGATTTTCTACACTATAATTACATCATCTTAAAAATAGTAACTGTAATTCTCCCTTGCCAATCTCCATGCATTTAGTTTTTTTTTACTTGTCTTACTACACTATGATTAATGTCACTACCATGTTGAACAGCAAAGAAAACATGGGCATCATCTTTTCCTCCCACTCAAGAAAATATTTCAGTGTTATACAGTAGAAGATGATGTTGTAATGTATATTTCGTGAAAACATTCATCAGATTACCAAAAAAAAAATCCCTTCTTAGTCTAGTATTTGTCAGCAGTGAACGTTCAAACCATCTGTGAGTGGATGTCTCATTGTTATGGTTTCTGTATAGGTGTCCCCCGCAAAGCCTCATGCAGTCATGGAGTGGCTTCTGGAATTTGTAATCAGTTATTGTGGAAATGGGTGCTGCACCTCTCCTGGGGCAGGTGATTTGCATTTCAATGTAAGGAAGGAAGAGAAGTTAGCTGCTTGATCTGCTGCTATCTCTCCTTTCGGGCTCTCTTGATCTTAGCTGCCACCATAAAAGGTTGCCCTCTGCCATGTGACAGTCTGCTTTGGAGCTGGCTGAATATGGACTGAAACCTCCAGTAACTGTGAGCTAAATAAACTTTGCCTGCCCTCATTTTGAGTGTCAGGTGTTTATCCCAGCAATGAGAGAAGACACTCATCATGAATGGAATTTGAATTGTATATATCACCTTTTTCACATCTATCAGGATGATAATGTCATTTTTATCTTCATTTTGCTCCGCAACAATAAAAACTCATTATAGAGTGGCAGTGGTCCCCAGGCTGCGTTTTGGGGGTTTTGTTTTTGTTTGTGTTTTTGAGACAGTCTCTCACTATGGACTCCAGGCTGGATTTGAACTCCCTGTATAACTCAGGCTGCTCAACCTCCCAAGTGCTGGGATTACAGACACCACCACACCCAGCCTGCAGCATGGTGGAGTCACCTATCAACGCACATGTCTTCTGGGTCCTCACACCTGTCCCAGTGTCAACCCTCAACTCCCCAACCAGAACTTTTACTCCTGTCCTTTCTCATATAGGGATGGATCATTTCCTGCTATCAATAAGTGTTACCCCATCCCTTGTGCAAATAGTTATCAAAATACAATAGCCTGATCATTTTATTACTTATCTCTCCCAAGAGTTCTTAGGAAAGCTTTCATCAAACGCTATATTTACTAAGTCAATATTTATTTTTTGTAAGTGTGCATAACTCCAAGTACTTTCACAGGAGGAATGGAAACCATATCTAGATTGGGGATAGATATTCAAATAAAATTTCTATTTCCTATGGTGCTAGATTTAACACTTCACTGTCTCTGATACCAAGTAGAGAGCAGAGATGGTATGCGGCAGTTTATATATTATGCTGCAAAAAAAATAATGGTGCAGTCTATCAATGGTATGTTAGCTGCTATGAAAAATGCGGGCTCTGCCATTATAGGGCTAGTACCCTGCAGTGAGGAACTTCCTCCAAGCCCAACGAGCTGAACTCAAAGCTGAGGTCTGAGTCATTAGATCTGCAACACTGGAGAAACCACTGCATCTCAGAATTTCAGTTTTCCTATCTGTAAACCACGGATAAGAAGCTACCTCGCCGGACTGCTGGAAGAGCGAAATGATAAAGGCGAAATGAGGACTGTGTGAAAGGAAGTATACAGACCACTAAATAGGACTTCAACAAGTTGGGCTTCTGGTGTGTACCCTCGGCATCGGGTGGGAAGCGCAAAACTAAACCAACAAGCGCCTGCGACACCACGCTTTACACACGGCCCTGTACTGCACAGAGAGATCTGTAAGCAGGAGAGGGGACATGTGCAGTCGTTCCAGTCACTGTACTCCAGAGGCTGACACAGGAGGCTCTCTTGTGCTCAGCACCTCAAAATCAGCACCGCGAGGGACAGACAGCTCAGAGGCACCATGCAGTGTTGGCCCTGGAACCCGGGCATGCCGTCTAGGCCCCGGATGTGGCGCCCACCATGGGGCCCGGAACCCAGCGCGAAAACAGCATTGAAGACCAAGCCTGGGGGCTACAAAAGTGAACACAAGGCCAGCCTTTCTCAAAAAGAAAAAAAAAAAAAAAGGAAAGAAGAGAAAAAGAAACTTCACCAAATGGACTATGAGGGCACTGCATGCCTTCCGGGAAGAGTCCAGAGGTTACTTATTTTTGTTTTTGTTTTGTTGTGGGTTTTGTTTTGTTTCTTTTGTTTTGTTTTGTTTGTTTTGTCTTGTCTCTTTGAGACAGGGTCTTGCTATGCAGTTCAGGCTGCAGAGGTTACTTGTTAAAAGGAAAGAAATGAGGTTGGCTTTAGGAGCGATGTGCTGCCTTAATCTTTCTTTTATAATGAAAGGAACTTTCCTTAGGCCGCAGCACGCTGGCTCAGCCTTTCCCCTTTCAGAATCCTCTTGGGAGACCCTCGCCTCGCTGAAACTCCCACTGGGCAGTAGAATGCCATGGGCATCTCGTCTCTTGATTACTCACCTCCAGCTCACCCAAAGCCAATCAGGACTCAAAGCTCCACACGCAGTTCTCTGGTTTGGAGATGCTACTGATTTGAAAAAGCAGCTCTTCCGAAGATCATGTCGAGTAAAAGAAGCCCGATTTAGAAAGACAAAGATAGCGTGTGTCCCCCCCCCCTACGTGGAAAAACACCGGAAGCTGCAGACGCAGCGCGCAAGGGAGCCAGAGCCTTCCGCAGGTGGCCCCAGCTACTTCCAGGGGGAGGCGCAGGTCGACTCGCTTGAAGTTCGGAGGCCTACATGTCTGCCTGTTGGATAAGAACCACAGCATGCAAAAGTGAGCGCACCCCACAAGTAAAGGCCCCTGGCCCGTGTGAATGGTGGCTTCCACGTCACGATCACTGCCCTGGCCGTAGCAACAGCAATAACGGGGCACCCGATGGGGCACCCGACAGCCAGGCCTGGTGCCATGAGCAACGTCCCCGTGGGCATGGTCAAAGGTCTTTTCCCTTGACCCTTCAGGTATCCATTGGGAGTGGGGGTGCATTATTAAACTGATGGGACTTTTAAAAATAAAAATAAAAGAATAAAACTAGAAGAGAAGTTATTATTAGACAGAAAGGGAATAGCTAAGGGGGAAGAGGGAGCAGAGTGTAAGGGAAAGTAGCGAAGTGGTAGAATCAAGATGTTATATAAATGTTTGAAGGCCGGCGAGATAGCTCAGCGATCTAAAGGCCTGCTTAGGCAAGCTATGGCAACCGAGGCACCGCGGTTGGATCCCCGGCATCACATGCTGTGCCGGCCCCAGCCCCAAGGCAGGCTGAGTCAGCCATTACATACATACATACATACATGTTTAAATATATATATATATATATATATATATATATATATATATATATATATCAATGTGTGTATATATATATATATATATATATATATATATATATCAATGTATGACAACACCACAAATTAAACCTTTTTTCTAGTGCACTAATAAAAAATATATTTTTAAATTATTTCTTCCATGGAAAAGCCTTATGCTTCTCTCCCAAGGATGGTATACAGGGGCCGAGCTCTCTCCCAGCCCCTACCCTGTGGGGTCAGCAGAGAGGAAGAGCCCAGGTCCAAGGAAACTGGAGGCCTGGGTCCCCTTCAGTGCCCTCCCACCTCGGTGACGTGGCTGTGGCCTAGCTCTGCCCAGCCAGAGGCTACAGCCCAGAATTCTGCACCTTGAGATGAAGAAGCAAAGCTATGGCAGGTGGGGCCACACCAGGAGCCCACCATCCCCTTGGGGAGTCTGGTGGCCATCGTGTCCTCCACATCCTCCTGAGAAGACTGGCTTTGCGGCCTGGCTGTGGCCAGCTTCTCTGAAGCTCATGCTTTGAGATCCATGCCATTTTCCAAGCCTAGGACTCCAGCGTTCCCTTGGCTTCAGAATAGCACTAAATGTTTTCATTAATCTAAATAAATTGCTTTCTGCTTTAGTAGATTGTGGTGTGGTGTGTGTGTGTGTGTGTGTGTGTGTGTGTGTATAAAAGACAGAGACAGAGATCTAAAATTTCTGAATATTAAAAAAGAAAACACTCAGAGTAATTTCATAGACAACATTCAAGTAGAATTTTATGAAAAATTAGAAATGTGAAAAAAATGCATCCTAATCTTTCCCCTAAAGTGACCATCTTTGATGATGAAAATAAGTACTATGACCATTGTTAAATTTTTATTCTTGTTTTGAAATTCTGTACTATATGTACTCTTGCTTGTTACTCTTTTTCTATTTTTGTGTCTGCTATTTTTACTCTTAAAAATAAAATTTTATATAATAAAGTGACCATCTTAAAAATCCAGCCCTCTTGCAATGTATAAATCCTGATTTTAGAATAAGAATGAATGTAAGCAGTGCTGGGGAAGTCCAAGAAGATGCTGATTAGGCTCCAGACATCCTGGCAAAGGGTGACCTTCGGGCCACTGACTCCACTGGCAGGCACAGAGGCTACAGGAAAGAAACTCAGAGGGTGGGACCTAAGACACTGCTCTGACACTTCTTATGATGGAAATCCCTTTCCCCCTTGATCTGGGAGTCAGCCTTCTTCTAGAACAGAGTGTGTGTCTCACATCCCAATGGCCAGTGGGAGGACAGGAAGACTTTATCTGGTGCCTATGTGCTCCGAGAATGACCAAACAGCAGCTAACTAGTATTCCTGCCACAGAGGTTCAGCCTTGATCTAGTAACCGTAGGGAAACATACAAACACCCAAAGTGACATCCAAGACCCTTGAAAAGTGACCATATCAGGGCTGGGGCTATAGCTCAGGGGTAAAGTGTCTGCCTACTAGATGCAAGGATCTAGGCTCAAACATAAATATGTCACAGAGTTAAGGGGAGGGAGGGGAAAGGGAAGGATGGGAAGGGAGGAGAGGAGAGGGAGGAGGAGTGAGAATATCATAAAAGACTATGTAAAGTTTTCTTCCGAAAGACTCATGTACTAACGGATGGTTTATGGTGCAACAATGTTCACAGGGCCCTAGAACAGCTGGTGGGCAGTTAGGAGAGGGACGCCCAGTTAGAGGGCTCAGGTCAGTGTCACTAACGGCAAATCCCGTCCCAGCCTCTTCCCTCCACTTCCTCTGCAGCAACATGAGGCAATCAGCTCCCACCACCACCACACCATGGCATTTTTCCCTGGAATGCCTGAAACCTTGGAAACCCTGAACCAAAATAAATATTTACCACTTTAAGTTGTTTTCCTTAGGTATTTGGTCCCAGCCACAAAGGCTGACTAAAACAAATGCAAAAAGAAAAGAAAAGCCTCAGCTAACATTTAAATTAAGGGAGGCTAAGTAAGCACAACAAATAAAGGCAGCGCCCACATTTGTTGGATCCTGGGTCAAACAAAAAGCCATAGAGTAGGGGCTGGGGAGATAGCTCCGAGGCACAAGTGCCTGCCTAGCAAGTGCAAGGTCGTGAGTTTGAACCCCAGTCCCACAAAAAAAAAAAAAAAAAGCCATAGAGGACAAAAGCCATAGAGGAAGTGTGAAATTTAACATGACCTTTATATTAAATCATCATATTTTCTTAATGTGCAATTTGGTGAATATTACTTGTGTAAGAGATGTCTGCTAAATCTACACATCTACAGTTCAGTCTTAAATTCTTCAAATAAGATTGGGAGAAACAAAATAAATGTAGTCAAATGTATACAAGAAGATGTTCATTATCTCTTCTTTAACTCGCTTCCTATTCTCATTGTTAAGAAATTACCTTAAATACAGGGGCTTAGAATGACACAAAGCATTGCCTTACAGTTCTGGAAGCTGGAAACTCAAACTGAGGCCATGTGTGATGAAGCACACCTGAAATCCCAGAGTCTGGGAGCTGGGGCAGGAAGACTGCTGCAGGTTCAAGGCCAGCCTGGGCAACAAAGTGAGTTCAAGGGCAGCCTGAACTGCATAGTGAAGCCCTGTCTCAAAAAGACAAAAAGAAAAAAATAAAAGTAAGTAAGTCAAACTGAGAGTGCTGAGGATATAGTTTGGTGGCTGGCATTCTCATAGCAGACATGCAGCTCTAGGTTCAACACCCAGCACTGCAAAACTAATCAAATTCGAACTGAATCTTAAGGTTGGTGGAACATTTCTTCCACAAGGCCCTAGGGAAGAGTGCTTCCTTTTTCAGCTTCCAAGTGCTGCCTATGTGCCTTGGCTATGGCCTTTTCCTCTGTCTTCAGGCACCACACGCCAGCTCCTGTTTTTGTCACCACATCTCCCTTCCTGTGTGTGTTTGATTCCTCTGCCTCCATTTATTTTCTGATTTTTTGTGTTCGTTTGGTATGGTTTGGCTTGGCTTGGCTTGGCTTGGTTTGGTTTGGTTTGGTTTGGTTTGGTTTGGTTTGGTTGTTTTTGGAGACAGGACCTTGCTTAGGCCAGGGTTGGACTGGCCTTGAGCTCACTGTGTAGCCCAGGCTGGCCTCAAACCTGTGTGATCCAAAGGCTAGGATTGCTGGCAGGCACCACCAAGCCTGGCTATGCCAGAGGGACTGTGTGAGATCAAGTCATGAGAACAGAGCCATCCTGAGAGGGTTCCAGGTCTCAAAGTCACCCCTCACCCCTTCCAGCAGGCAAAGTTAAGGCAAGAAGACAGCCATGTGTGAGGAAACAGACCTTCTCCAGACCCTGGATCTTCCAGGGTTATGACTTCTCAGATTCTACAACGATGAAAAATAAATCTCTGTTGTCATTAAGCCACTCAGCCTGTGGCATCTTGTCATCACAGCCTGAGAGCACTAAGATAGGCATCTTATCACACATGACCGACCATGTATCCAAAATAGAGACACAACAGGCCCAAACCCATCAGGCATCCAGATAACAGTTATCAGATGTAGGCTTCATGCTTAAAACAATAAAAGTAATAAAACAGATGGAGAAATGTTTAACCAATAATTGAAAATTATTTTTAAAATTAAAATTTTAGAATTTGGAATGGTAGGGTAGAAAAATGTTTTGTTGTACGAGCAGTAGAGTTGAAAGGAGATTTGGAAACTTTCTAAGTGTCTAAACATCATATCTCTTGGAAACACAGAAGCCAACTTCTGAGTCCTCTCCACTGTTAAAAGTGCATGGAGGGGCCGGTGAGATGGTTCAGTGGTCTAAAGCGCCTGCTTAGGAGGGCTCAGGCGACTGCGGGGACTGCAGTTCGATCCCTGGCACCACGTGCTGCGCCAGCGCCACCACCAGGGCAGGCTGAGCCAGCCACAGAATGAATAAAGAAACAAGTAAACAAATAAATAAAAAATTTAAAAAAAAAAAAAAAAAAAGTGCATGGAGAGCATGCATGCCTGAGTAATAGCATCTCTGAGCATGAGCACTTTCCAGGAACAACATAAATCCTCACTGGACAAGAGATCGCACCATCCTCTCTGACATTCCCACTTTATTGACTGTGATACAAAAGAAAATCCTGTTTTCATCTCCCCTTCATGCCCTATATGATAATTTTGTCAAATGCATTCATTCTGCTCAACCAGTTAGAACCAGATTCCTTCCACAAGCCTTGCAGTCATCTACAATGCTGCCCTTTTAAATCTATTACCTATCAAAGAAAGTAAAGGGCCAGCCAGGTAGCTCAGTGGATTAAAATGCCTGTTCAGGCAGAGGCAGGAACCTCCCCAGTGCCATGCCAGCCCCACCTCCGGGTTGTGCTGAGACAGCAATTGAGACGGGGAGTGGTGGTGCATGCCTATAATCCCAGCACTTAGGAGGCTGAAAACAAGAGGATCACTACAAGTCCAAACTGTGTAGTAAGACAGTGGACCCTGCACTAAATACACACAAAAAAAGAGAAATATATTATGAAATTACTAGGGGAAAATGTATTGGCTATCTGTCTTCCACTAACTCTGATCAAGAACCATGTACGGAGGCACACATCTGTAACTCCAGCGCTCAGGAGGAGGCAGGGCAATTGTTGTGAATTAATGGCCACTATCTTTGAATGCTATGCTAAAGAAGAGTTTTTCACTGATATTTAAAGTTATTCTGAAAAAAATTAAATTAAATTAAAAAATAAAAATAAGGTTATTCTGCTGTGCCAGTCCCATCCCCGGGCACTCTGAGATGGCAACTGAGACTGGGCGTGGTGGTGCAGGCCTGTAATCCCAGCTCTTGTGAGGCTATAAAACAGACTGATCACTAAGAGTCCAATCTAGTAGTGAGACCCTGAACACCCCGTAGACCCTTCCCCAAAATACAAATAAATAAATAAAGTTATCCTGAAATAAATGTGTAGTAATAAATATAAATAAACAATATAGTATCATATAATAAACATTTAATATGTACATATGAATGTGGGCATTAGCCTGTATTGGTATCAAAATACATTATTAAGCTATAAAGTTTAAGCAGTAAACTACTAGTACAAATATAGTTAAATTAATTTGGGGGGTGGGTTTTTTGTTTTTGTGTGTGTATCTTTTTGAGACAGGGTTTTCGCTATGCAGCTGGCCTTGAACTCATTTTGTAGCCCAGGCTGGTCTCAAACTCACAATGATCTTCCTGCCTCAGCCCCCCAAGTACTATGATTATAGCCATGCACCACCAATTCCAGCCTAAACTAATTTTGTTGTTGTTGGTTTTGGTACTAGGAATCAAACT
>PVKN010030479.1:0-12724 GCA_004027915.1 Capromys pilorides
AACACAGAAATCACCTTTCTCTGGTTAAGGAAATTAGCACCCAGGTGTGGGGATGGATCTCAGCTTGCTTCCTTTATGATGCGAACTTTGACCATTCTGCTACAGCTTCTACAAAGTTTGAAGAAAAGCCCCCTGTGTGCTCCCACCCTGGCTGATAAGTAGTGACAGGCTCTGAGTGTCTTTGTCTTTGTTCCTTAGGAGGTACTGACCTCCCAGTCACCACCCCCACCATCATGCATTTGCAAATTGGTCTCTCCCTTCATTCCTTCACTGCACCCCCATGCAAGCATTTGGGGACATTGGCCAGGTCCCCTCAAAATGTAACAAAAACAAGATTGGTCATGCATTGATAATTGTAGAAACTGAGTGATAAATGTGAAAGGGCTCATTATTAAAGTACATTTTGGGCTGAGGGTGTCCCTCAGTGGTAGGGTACTTGATGAGCATGTGTGTGGACCGGCGTCAGAGCTCCAGCAACACAAATAAATGAATGAATAATTAAAATACATTTGCATACATTTGAGATTTTTCTCTAACAAAAAGTTTTGGTTTTGTTCTGTTTTGTTTTAATTCAAGGGATTAGCTAAGAAAAGGCCCTGAGGATAAGCAAGACACGGAGCAGAAGAGAGTGGAAGAGGACAGGGAGAGAGACCCTAACTTAGAGACTTAGAAATGCAACCGAGGAGCTGAAAACATATCAGGCATTTTTTTAATTGAGCCGTCTTACTGCATGACCCAGAGGAACTATAGCAAAAACAAAATAAGTAGGAAAGTATTGGATGAAAAATGATAGACATTCAAAAAAAATTAAGGTCAGAAGTGGTTAATGATTTAATAGCCCATGGAACGAACACAGTTAGATGACATATGTTGAATGAACCTAAATTTCAGCCAATTCT
The DNA here is from genome assembly GCA_004027915.1 of Capromys pilorides. Classification (NCBI taxonomy): domain Eukaryota; kingdom Metazoa; phylum Chordata; class Mammalia; order Rodentia; family Capromyidae; genus Capromys; species Capromys pilorides. The sequence continues at coordinate 900 of PVKN010030479.1, forward strand.
CCCTTATCTGTAAAGTTGAGGGACTGAGTTGTCCTAGTTAAGCCGATTCCATAGACATAGCAATCATTTGAAAAAACAGTTGTTTATTGAAGCAATAAAAAAGCATTGGCGCCTCTTCTGAAGCCTCTCGCCATCGAAGGGTTTGGCTTCCTGAGCCCACATCTGCAGAACTCTGGAACAGTGATTTCTTGAGTCTCCTCCATTCACATCATTTTTTTATTCACAATTCATGTCTTCCTTCTGTGGACAAAATAAGGCTCTTCCATGGGTCTGTGGCATGTTGAGTCATTCCAGCCAGGCTTTTCAGCTACAAAAATGACAAAGCAGGACACTGTTTTTAGACTTGGGAATGGACAATCATGGCAAGAGAGCCTTTACTCTCTAAACAAGCAAATTTATCTATACTTGTTAAGAAACATCGCTGATTTTGTAGCCAATTCCAATTGGCATCCAGCAAGCTTCATCCCAAGATGACTGCTCAGGCTGTGGGAAGGCTATTAAAGTTATCATTGTATGCTGCGCTGGCCCCAACCCTGGGGCAAGCTGAGACAGCATTGGGGACTGGGCATGGTAGTAATCCCACCTGTAATCCCAGCTCTTGGGAGGCTGTAAACAGGTGGATCACTAGTCTCTAGTAGTGAGATCCTGTAGACCCTTCCCTAAAATATAAATAAATAAATAAATAAATAAATAAATAAATAAATAAAGTTATCATTGTGCCTCCTGGCCAAGCATTTGTTATAAGGATATCCTCCTGAAAATCCTCTCAAGGACAGCTCAGTACCTGACCTCCTGTGACATGTCGGAATGGAGCTCCCTCAGAGGCACCGTCTCCTGGGCTGCTCTTCCAAACTGCTCAGGAACAAGGACTGGCTCCTACACATTGTCTTGAGGATGCTGAGATAGCAGCGGAAGGGAGGGAGGTGGTACAAAAGCCAGATGGTAGTGGGGTAGCATTTCCCCTTTTGCCTTTAACATTTGCCTCCACTGTGTGTCTCATTTATCTGTACAGTTCAGTTAGAGGCAAGGATGCATAAAAACACTACCAAGAATGTTTTAACTCTCCTTCATCCAGGTCCATTTTTCTCAGCAAAGGGATTTCTTAGTTAGATCCAGGCCATTCTACAAAAGTCTAAAGGCATCAACCATCATTCCCAAATGATGCCAACTCAGGCTTCCCTTTTTCCTCTGGGTCACTGTAAACCTCTGTCAGTTTGCAGGATGACTGAGCAATGAGCTTATTTAAAGGCAGCCCTCTGCCACTCTCCATATTTCTAATAAAGGACAAACCTCCACCCTGTCTGACAAAGCTACTGCAAAGAATGGCCTGAGATAGACAAAAGCCATGCATTTGTCATGGATATTACTTTGCAATAGACCACAGGTATTATCAAAGATTTGGACTACCAGCTATATTTCCTTAGCAACAAATTTCTCAGAGTCATGACTTATAGTAGACAACTTGTCCTCATTAAGGTGCCCTTTGGGGCTGGGGAGATAGCTCCGTGGCACAAGTGCCTGCCTGGAAAGTGCAAGATCGTGAATTTTAACCTTGGTCCCGCAAAAATAAAAAAATAAAAAATTAAGGTGCCCTTTGGATACCACTCAACATCCACTTGGGCTTGCTTGTTTCTTCTCTGCAACCACTGCTTTTGGGACTAGCAGTGCCACTTACAGAACCCAGAGTAGGGTCCCTAAGTCAACGCTGACATGGCAGTTGATTCATGAAAACCAGCTTGCTATTGCTGGAAGTTGAGGAGAAAGTCAATAACTCACAGGCCAAACCTACGGCCATGGGAAAGGTCAGTGAACTCACCCCTCACTCTTCCACTGGACAGGTGACCCCAAGACGCACCTCAGACTGCCCCTGGACTTGGCTCAGTACCCATCTCTGCAGTCTTTATCTCCCCTGTGTTTCACACCAGATCCTGTGTTGTGCCCTACAATGCAACATTTACACTTCAGCCCTGCTTCCACCCTCAAATCTGCTTGCACAAAAATTCAAATTAAAGTAGAGCTTGAATTTAGCAAACTTCAGTGTCTGACTGGCTTTCATTTTCCATCTTCTAAGATAAAAAATGGGTTAAGAAAAGAAACATTCAGGGGCCGGCGAGATGGTTCAGTGGTCTAAAGCGCCTGCTTAGGAGGGCTCAGGCAACTGCGGGGACTGCAGTTCGATCCCCGGCACCACATGCTGCGCCAGCGCCACCACCAGGGCAGGCTGAGCCAGCCACAAAATGAATAAATAAAGAAACAAACAGACACAACAAGCAAATAAATAAATAAATAAATAAATAAATAAATAAACAAACAAATAAATAAATAAAATAAAAAATAATAAAAAAGAAAAGAAACATTCAGACAGTGTCAATAATAAACAACAGCCATATTTATGTTCTCAAGAGCACAAAGGTTAGTGGCTCTCATGTTGAGGGTAGAAGAAGACAGAAGGGAGAGTGAAGGAATATAAAGAAATGAGGAGGGAAAAGAAGAAGAAACAAGAGGAGAGGAAGGTCAGAGAGAGCAGAGGCCGGGGAGAGGGCAGGGCCTTACCCTGGTTACTCGTCCCTCATCAGATGCCAGCCTGGCTGGCACTGGCCTGTGCCTCCATGACCGGCTGTCTTGCCCATCCCACAGCTTTCCCCTGTAGCTCCTCAGCCCTGTTGTGATCACTCTTCTCCACCTTGTCACCTGATGGGCACACAAGGCACCAGCGCTCTTGACTTGGTCATGAGACCTCAGAGTTAGTACAGCCAAGCTTATCTCCAGTGTGATGGTAGCTCTTCACTACATGGATCGCTCAACCTTCAAATACTTAAATGAAGAAAGTAGAAACGGATCAGTCTTTCATCCATGCCCACTTCATCACATCATTCGCCTGAGGAACCAAGTGCAACTCTACTGGCCACCATTTCAATCCTCAGCCTTTCCACTTCTTTCTAACCTTTGTCTGAGAGTCCCCTGGAAGTTACACAGACTTGCCAGCTCCCCCGCTTCCCTAACCTCCAACGTGCCTTCCTGGAACTCCTCCAACCTCCTCTGTCCCAAGTGCCTTTGCTGTTGCGCTAGGCACAGTGTTCCTTCCACCCTGGAGCAGCCCCAAGACACAGTGGCTGTGTTACCTCCCTGGTGCTACAACACCACAGCTGCCTCCCTCTCCCAGTGACACAGGGGCTGGGGTGTGGCTCAGTATTAAAGCACTTTTCAAGCACACACACACACACACACACACACCCCTGCAAAAACTGCATAGGAAGAAAGGCCCTGCTCGAATACTCAGGAAACTATGATAAGACAAAGACAGGATACTGCCTTCTCCACTGGGCTGGTAAGATGGTTCAGAGGTCTAAAGCACCTGCTTAAGAAAGCTTAAGCAACCACAGGGACTGCGGTTCAATCCCTGGCACCACATGCTGCACCAGCCCCACCCCCCCAGGGCAGGCTGAGCCAGCCATAATACATATATATATATCCTTCTCCATTGGCCAGAGCCTCTTGCGGTTTAGTTCTCTTTCTCAACCAAGTAAAGAGGAAGAGACACATTTATAAATGGAGATTTTTTGTGTGTGTGTGTGTGTGTGTGTGTGTGTGTATGTGTATGTGTTATGGCCAGTTCAGCCTGCCCTGGGGGTGGGGCTGGCACAGCATGTGGTGCTGGGGATCGAACCTCGGTCCTTGCGGTTGCCTAAGCTTGCCTAAGCAGGTACTTTAGACCGCTGAACCATCTCACCAGCCCATAAATGGAGATTTTTTTTTCCCTCCAGTTGCTTTTCTTTTACAAAAAGTTAACTTTTGCAGGGCTCTAGGAGAGGCAAAGGTAAGATGATGTAGGTTAAAGCCCAGCCTAGCCAATTTAGCAATTACTGAAATTCTGTCTCCAAATTTAAAACAAAAAAAATGGCTGAGGGTATAACTCAGTGCCCTGGTTCAATCCCCAGTACTGAAAAGAAATTAATTAATTAATTAATTAATTAAGGGGAGTTAACTTTAGGGCTCCTCTTGTATCTGCAGTTACTGAAAATAATCAGCTCAAAAAACAAATAGGCTCAAAAGTCACCGCTGGGGATAACATGTCTGGCTCCTGTGGTCACAGTTTGGGGTGCTGTGTCCGGGCCCTGCCTCCCTTCTCCTCTTGCTGGTTGTGTTGCTGGTCTGCTTTATTGGCTGCTCTACCGAAGCCTCTAGAACAGCCCTGACACGCAGCAGGGACTCAGCACCTCTTCAGGAAACGAAGACTCTAAAGCCCTTGAGGCAGAGCGAGGGACTGACTGGCCACCTGGGCTGAGGATGCAGCTCTTCCAGGGGATGTCTGTGTTTCTTTTAAACACAAATCAGATAAAATCTTTTTGTAAGTATGAAATAAAGAACTACTGTAATAACCTGATTTTAGACTGAACTTACCTTGTTAGAGCTGCTCCTCGCTGGAGCCTGGAAGTCTCTGATCACTGCCATGTTTCATTCTCTTCTTCCCATCTTTATTTGCCTATTGGTGAATTTCCAGGAGCTTAGAAATGATGCCAGCCTTTGACAGATGGGCGAGCACGGCTGGAGGATCTGTCCCGTCCTGACAGGCTCCTGCCGTCAAGTTCTAGTTCGTGAGCCATGAGCTATTCCTTGCGTTGCTTTCCCAGCTGCCTCTGGGGCTCGGCCCTCTTCCCTCCTCTGCAGTCCTGGCTGTCCTGTCACATCTCCCTGCAGCAGTTAACTGGGGGCCATGTGCAAGGGGGAAAAGTCAAGGGGCAGTTTCCTGGCTGCTTCAGCCAGTGTAGCTTTCTCTTCTGGAACCCTGGTGGCGAACCTATAGCATGGGTGTTGCTTTTCTTTTTTAAGACAAAATGTGCTAATGGATAAGTTGTTTTCTCTAGACTAAAACCAGTATTCAGGTTCAGTTGCAGTACAGGCCCTTTTCAACAAATCAGTGGGTTTCAAGTTGTAGGTCAGGCATTCATTTCTAAAGCGTTCCCCATTCCTGGTAGAGAGGATACATAATTATCACAAGCAAGCTAATTAGCATGTCCATGGCTTTTATATGTATATTGAAAACATTTTAAACCAAGTCATTCAGCAAATGTCAAAGATGCATTATTACTATGAGCACCATGCTGTCCCTTAGGTAACCAGGACTTAGTCATTTCATAACTAAAGTTTCTGCCCTTCAGTCACCACCCGCTCCACTCTCTCTGACCCTGGTCCCTGATCACTACCACTGTATGCTGTGTCTATGACTTTGACTTTTTTAGGGTCCTCATATAAGGGAGAACATTTGTCTTTCTATGCTCAGGGTGTTTCCTTTAATGTTCTTCAGATTCGTCTATCTGATCACCCATTACAGGATTTACTTCAAGGCTGAATAATCTTCCAGGGAGGGTTTCTGTTGCCTTTCCTTATCCACTCATGTGTGGACAGCCTCAGGCTTCAGCCGAGGCCTGGCGTCCCTCCTGCTGGACATGTCAGCATGAGGACTCTCGTCCTCACCTCTGCTGAACTTGCTCATGCCTTCTGGTCCAGCCCCTGCCCCCATCAGAGCAACCAGTGGGCCTGGGACAGATGACCTCACTCACTGTGATCTCTGGCTCTTCCGTGGGGCACAGCAGAGTCGCCTGAATGTGGGCTCTGGAGCCAGACTGCCTGTGTCTGCTCGGCTCCTCACTCCCCAGCTGTCTAGCCCTGGGCAAGATACTTACACGCCCTATATTATGGCATTGCATAATCACTGATGCTCATAAAGATGCTATGAATCATCCAGCAAAACTTAAAATCTGTTCAATGTGCTCTATTGAAGGCAGAGAAAAATATGAAACACATTCTAGAAGCATTTATATCTAATGTAGTTTTCAACACATTTGCTTCAGACTAAGCTTTGATTATCTTGAAACATAATTTAGATGGGGTGCATTACTCCCCAACACAACCACACAATGGAACTCTGGATATTAACTCTGGGGGAAGCAAACTGATAAAAGAAGTCAAAGTTCAGCAGAAGACTGAACTTCCATTCCCTCTCCACCACTTGCTGTGCAAATGCCTCCCAGAAGATGTTTCACCTCCCTGAGCACCACTGTCTGTATGAGAAATTGAAGACAAAAATTAGTTTTGGCTAAAACTGTCATAAACCTTAATGAGATCAGGTAAACACAGAAGCATACATGATCACAGTTCTATGGGCCGGGAAAAGGTTGTCATTAACAACTGTGGCCTCACCCTGTGGTACTTGAACCTTAATTGCTGATGATATGGGCAGACAGAGCTCTCCCCCCATCCACCTATCTGTCCTATTAATTTACACAGCAACAAAGACACTTGTGGGAGGAACCTTTCCCTTTCGCCATTCAAAATCATTAAAATATAGAGCCTGCAGAGGCAGGCTCAGGGTACAGCACCTGTGTAGTTAAAAAGAGGCTCTGAGTTCAGTGGCCAACACCATGAACAATGAAATGAAATGAATGTTGAAGTGGATTGAAATCACTGATGAAGGCTTCATTACACAGAGCTCAGGACAACAAGGTCCCTGACGGAGAATTCTCCCTAGGGATAGAAGGAAATCAATCCCTCTCTTGTTAGGGTGGAGGGACAGTGGCTACCCAATGCCTTGGTTCAATACTTAACCAGGGCGGCCGGGTCAAGACAGGGCTTGGAGCAACTCAAGGAGTTAATGAAGTCCTGCGAGGTGCACGGAACAGCGGGAGAGGCAAACTGATGCACATAAATTATCAACAGAATGGAAATAAAGTATTTAAACCAGGAAAAATCAGGCAGAAGAAATAACAAAGATCTGAGTGATTCACCTGGAGGACTCTGGTGGCCTCCTAGCTGAGCCACGTGTCTGGCACTCTTGCTCCACAGTGCTCTACAGGGTAGCACCGAGTGGCACTTCATTCCACTGCCCCAAACCTTCCAGGGAGTGGCTTCCACATCTTTCACAGCAAACACTTGGGTCTCTTCAGAGCCTGCAGGGTTACATACATGCGCACGCGCGTGTGCGCGCGCACACACACACACACACACACACATTGTTTGTGTCCTCTGCTGCCTCCTGGTACCTGCTGGTCTCTGAACACTGACTCCCTACACATCTGCCCAGAATTCTTTCTCTCAGAAGTTGGGGACAGAGACTGAGTCTGTGGCACTCATGTGCTCTCAGTGCCGGCACAAGTAAGGGGCTTCATAAAAATAAGACAGTAAAAGGAAGGGCCAGAGATATAGTTCAGCAACACAGCACCTGCCCAGCAAGTACAAGACAGAGACCCTGGGTTTGATTCCCAGTATCCCCCAAAGAAAAATAAAGGACAGTAAAGAGTGGAGAGCAGCTCTGTGGTAAAGTGTTTCTTCAGCATGTGTGGAGCCCTGGGTTCAAGTGCCAACACCAAGACCCATAAATCCTCCTGGTCATCATATGTGGAATCATCTCACTCCTGGTGTGGAATGCCCCATTAGCAGCACAGGGCCATAGCCACGTGGTGATCATGTCTATCCTATGTAAATTTCTGGGATTGTCATAGTCCAAAATCATTCTTGTGCCTCAGGCTCCTCTGGCCCCTTCCAGCCAATAATTTGCCTGTTTACTCTGCGTCCTCTTCCACTGAGGGACGTTTTAGGTAAAATGACAGAAAAGACAAAACAGAATAGACCTTAAGTAAAGTCTCCACCCCTCAGGAGTTCTATGACAATAAAAACAAGAAGGGAACTGGAAGAGTCTTAATCTGCTTTCAAGTCAAACAGTCAAAATCCTTCTAACCTTTGGTTTCACTTTCCCTTCTGTCCCCCCTGCATGCTTCAGGTCTGATAGCAGGAAAGGAAACCAGAGGCTGGAGCTTCTGCTTCTGCTCTTCCTATCTATGCCATCTCTACCCCCAGAAGCCCCAAAGGCCCATAGCTAAAGGCTCAGCTTCCACCCCACCATGAAATCCTTTGTTCTCTTTAGAGAGCAACTCCCACAAGTAAGAAGGGGAATCTGCATTTAAGAGGCCTTGGGCAAGCAACTCTTCAGGAACAATTATCTCTGACAACCTGTGGATGCGCCTTTTTCTTCTTTTACTTTCTACTTTTTGGCAAGACAGCCTTTGTAAAAGTGACTTACTGTTGCCTAAAAGGATTAAATTCTTAACTGAAGCATTTTCATCTAATCCATCCACTACTTTCTAATCTCCTATGAGTCAGAATGTGGGGAAATTTTTTTTTTTTTTTTTTTGATGCAAAAACACCTTCTTAGGAGTCCTGACACCTGGATCCTCCACAGTCTCTCCTTGCTGAACCGGGCAACGCTCCCGCCATCTCTGGGCTCAGGGCGTACTCTGCACGTCACCTTCTCCTCCATCCAGTTCAGCTCTTCATGTGGTACACGACCTTGCCTTCACCTTGCCAACAGAGGTGTTCTTTCTTGGGGTCAGGTAACATTCCAGAAATCCTTACAGGAAAAGTTCCCCAGGAACAGTGTGGGAAGCGACACCAACACATGCTAGATATTCTTTATTGGAAATGTAATAAAAATAACAATGCAATGGTGTAAAAAGCACCTGCATTTCACTCCTAGTTCCACAAGCTATTGACTAAGCCATTTAAGCCTTCCTGAGTTTTCAATTTTCTTAGCCGAAAAAGAGGTCAAAATATCTGTTGAGGGTCTGGGGGCCTAGCTCAGTGGTAAAGCAATGCTTAGCGTGCCTGCAGCTCTGGGCTCTATCCCCAGCATCTATAATGACAAGAGTAAACATGCTAATACCCCCCTGGAGTCTTCACAGATGAGGGGCACCAGCATTCGAGTGCTTATGCAGGAAGGTCCTTTATCAACTACGATGTTCTGCGCAGAGCAGCAAGTGCTCGCGGTTTCCATTCCGAGTCTTGACCACGCTGAAAGTGAGTCCCTTTTCCCTGTTATACACACAGAATGCGACTGCGGTGCTATCTCTGTCTTCTCCACTCCCTCCTCACCCTCATAAATCCTTGCTGTCGCTGGGCCTGGGGACAATCCTGCTAGCTCAGGAAAAATGATATTAATGTTATTTAATCTGGAATTATCAGGGGATTTCTGTCCTGTTGCTGCTGAGTTGGAGTAAGATTATTATTAGGTGACAGGTTCCTGCCCAAGTGTGAATTGCTAAATCATTATGGTGGTGGTCTGATATGGCCGAAGCCCCCCAAACAATGGCTTCTCTTCCCAACAACCACTTCCTCCTTCATCCTCCTCAGCCCTGAACACAACTTCCTCTTAGCTTTCCTACACAGCATGAGAAGCCTCAATCAGCTCCTTCTGCATCACGGAGCCTGCCTCTCAAACTCCGCCCCTAGCCAAAGTTCCATATCCACAGCTCCCTTTGTCTCAGGTCAGAGGACTCCTGCCATTTTCCTGCGGTTCTCTCCATGTCCTCAATAAAGGCCTTTCTTTTCTTTTGTCTCTCTGCTGGGTCGAAAAACCTATCATTAGGTAAGGGAAATGTTTGTGCAAAAGTATTTGTTTCACCAGCAGGGCAGGAATTTCCACAATGAATTCAGTGGAAAGATCCACAAGGATAAACCATCTGATGGGATACTTCTCTGACTGAAATGTCCCTGTCACAGAGCAAAGGAATGCAGTTGTCACCTGCTCACTGAGAAACATTTCAGACTCCCATTGAGGCAGTTGGAGAGAAGAGGAACTTGCTCATCATTTCAGAAGTCTGGTTGGAAACCAAGTCTAGCATTTCCTTACTCTATTGAACACACTTCGCTGTTCCACAAGACGTTTAGGGCCTTAGCGTGACACCCGAGGCAGACAACGTACAGCAGCTTTTCACTGAGGCATGTACATTTCTCAAGAACAAGAACAGATATGGTGACAAATTACCCCTGGAAGAAGACCAACCAAAATCCCAACAGGCCTGACCACCGGACAGCAGTCTCCAATCACGTGAGCCCTCGAGCTCCTTCCTTCTCCACCCTCTTTACCACAGAGTATCGGTCTGATCAGAAAAATCTGGCTGACTCAGGTAAATTCATCAAAGTATGCACTGCAGAATGACCAGCTGCTTTAGTATCCTGGTCTCTGTCACAGATGCCTTACAGGGTAAGTTCCTGTGGAGCGAAGGACAGGCAGATGTGCTCACTACAGATTCCAGAGATGTGATCTGGAGTAGCACTAGCAGATGCCAGTGGTCTGCTTTTTTCATCCCATAATGTACTCTGCTCTGCTCTGCTCTGCTTCTTTGATCCCAGTGCTGCGGATGGCAAATGCTCTACATTGAGCTGCATCTCTTCCTGTGGTGTTATTTCAATGATGACCTTTGTAAAAAGTAAATAAGTGAAATAGCATGGAAAGGTGATTTCTCTTTTTTTCACAAGGGCAGTCTGAATGTCCTTTCCAGAGCTTACTACAAGCTGTTGCTGTATAAGGCCCATGAAAAGTGCGCTCTAATGGAATGCGTGCATAAATTCTGTCCAGCCACTCTGTGGTGTCTGTCTACCTGGAGCTCCCAGAGACTGTGCCTTCCTCCACATGTGTCATTTATCCATGTGTCCTCAGGCGTGTTCAGCTTTATGGGACACATAAAATAACTAATCCTTGCATCTTTGAGGGACATAGAATATAAAACCCACAGATTATTAACACCAGACCCTTGCTTATTGGTTCATTATTTCTGAAATCATCCTTGGTAATGAAGTTTTCCCAAATACCTTCATATTAATGTGCCACCCCTGGAGGGAATAAGTTATCCACCAACCAGAATATGTGGCCCAAGACAAACATTTCCTCCAAATCGATCGTCTGAGATGACTGTCTACTGATGTCTGTTGTGAAGACTTCACACACCATTCCTGGTTGTCCTTGCTGGGGTTCTTTACTCAGTGGCCGAAATCCTGCACCATCGTAGGCCACAGCTATCTCTTCTGGCTTAACATTCAGAGTGGATTCACCTGGGCTCATTCATACCACTATTTCCTTATGAGGAAAAAAAAAAGAAAGGATTCAAATTCCTGAGGCCTTTGATGACATATTCAAGCCAGTCTTTATTTGGGGAAGAGATCATTCTGCACCTGTAAAGGTACAAATGAGGAAAAAGAATCCCAGAAAGTGGGGGATAGTTCATTTACACAGAACTTTTTTTTTTCTTTTTTTAATGCAAAAGCCATCATCAAACAAGCAAAAATGCTCCTCCACATAGGCAAAGCAGCAAGTAGATCAGACTGCACAAGCATCCCTTGGCCCATTTGGAAGACAGTTTCCAGAAAAGTCCTCATCCTTACTATCATTTAAAGGCATTACTACTGTCATTACTGCTGTTAATTTGGTTTGGGAGAAAAAGGAGGAAAGAAAAAAATTTATACTTTTATTGGTTTTAGAGCTAAATATATACATTTTGAGTCTCACTTATTCCAAATGCTGAGTAGAAGAATTCTAGACCTTGGATTTTTAAAAAATGTTTTAGAATATTTGCATACATATCGTGTGATATTTTAGGGGTGTAGCCAAAGCAGAAATGTGAAGTTAATTTATGTTTCATATATAATTTAGACACATAACCTCAGGGTAACTTTGTGTGTGTGTATGTATGTGTGTGTGTGTATGTGTGTGTGTGTGCGTGTGCTGGAGTTTAAACCCAGGACCTCAAACATGCTAGGCAAGTACTCTGCTGCTGCTCTGTATGACAGCCAGCCCCACAATCTCTTTTATTTTTATTTTATTTTTTATTTTTTATTTATTATTTATTTTTTTGCGGAACCAGGGATTGAACTCAGATCTTTGCACTTGTCAGACAAGTACTTATTTATCTCTCCAGCCCCCACAATCTTTTCCACATTTTTTAAAATAATTTTTATTTTATTTTATTTTTATGGTCAGCTCAGCCGGCCCTGGG
>PVKN010030480.1:0-12723 GCA_004027915.1 Capromys pilorides
CAGGGAGCATCTCACACAGGCTGAACACAGAATGTGCCACATCTGGGCCATATTTATATTTTTCTCACTTAATCTTCAAGATAAAAGTAATGGATGATCAGTACCTCCACTTATGAATGGGAAAGAGGCTTTAAAATGCTGTACCACCCTCCATATTACACACAGCTAATAAAGATGAAAGCTGCACCTCACTTTCTCACAGCCTACCCACCCTGTTTCCCACTCACTGGATGCAGTTATAGCTGCCAAAGAGGACTCAGTGAGCCCTGGCAGCAGAGCGTGTGGGACATTTTGCTGCCCTCCCTGAGCTGGGTCTCTTAACAGCCGTGGCACCAGCACCGCGGCACACTCACTTCCTATTAAAGATGGTTCCTCGTTGGCTTTTACACAGACACCTTCCTTGTCATCTCCACACCTCCGTGCTCCTGCCCAGTCTCCCCTTCCTGTGCGTCCTCCTCCCTACTGTGGAGCTGGAACCCCACAAGTTCCTTGCTGGGCCTCGGCCTCTTCTGACCTGAGCAGCAACTCCCCTCACAGATGACTCTGCCTGCGGAGCCTGATGCTCCGTCCTAGGAACGCCCCTCTCCAGGCAGGTTGCTTGGGTGTGCCATGGGTGCTTCAGTGCCTGTGTGAACGCAAACCGCCATTCTTGCAATGAACCCCACTTTGTGAAAAGCACCCTTCTTCACCCAGTTGCCTGCCAGGCTGAGAATGGCCCTCCTTTCTGATCACCCTCATATTTAATCAAACCCTATGCCCTGGAATTTTCCTCTTTCTACCTCCACTAAATCCTATCTCTCATGAGGATTACCTAAGTAACCTCGTTGCTTCTCTTCTTGGTTCCCCTCAATCCTCTTTCCCTGCTAATGTTTTCCATTACTTTATCCTATTTAAACCAAAATCCCAACTTCATCTGTAAGGGTCTGCTCCGTCTGGTTCTCACTGTCTGTCCCCATGTGGAGCCACTGTACCCTACACTTTCTGTCTTCCCTCTGCCATGACTGCCTGAAGCTCCTCAGCTGCCTGCTGCCACCAGCCTCAGAGCCTTTGCACATGCTGCTAACTTTACTAAATTACTCCTCTCCTGCTGAGGGCCTCAGCGTAAATGTCACTTCACCAGGGATGCTTTTCCTGACTGTGCAGGCTAGGTCAACCTTCTCAGTGTGCCAATCTTGCACTGCCATGATGCTGTTCTTTTGTTTGATAACATAATCATTAAAAACTTCCAACAAGTTAAATGTAACAGAGCTTAGTTGAGCAAGGAGCACATCAGGCCTCAGTCAACTCTCGAGAGTAGAAAAGGCTCAGAAAGCTCTGCTCTGTGCCATGGGGTTAGCCATGGAGGGTGGAAAGGAAGTCAGGTGCAGAGAGCCTGCCTGACAAATGTCAGCCCCGAGACATGTGGGTGTTATCCTTACATGAACACGGACTTACTGGGCGGCAGTCTGTGATTCCAACACCTGGTGGTTATTTGTTATACATGTGCTCTCCTAAGCAAAGCTCTTGGCTAATGTAGTTCTTTAGTGTCTGGTTGTAACTCATGACACAAAGACTCAAAGACTTTGTGTAAGGCACCCAAGGGCAAGTTTAGTCTACTTTAACATAACCAAACAATAAATTCACTATTTAGTATTTATGCTTCTTCAATGATATAATGAAAACCACCACAGTCTGTTTTCAGACTGTCCTCCAAGGCTTGGTGTGTTGAAACTCACTCAGTACAGCCTCTTTTGAGCTAGTGAACTATGGGAAGGTCTCTATTGCCATGCTTCTCTAGACTTTTCTAGAATTAAGTGGGTCAAGAGTGATTTTAAATTTTTTTTGCGTTTTAATTTTTATTAGTATGTGTTTTTTAAATATAATTGCTATACTCCTCATGGAGAATTGGCTCATGTTCCCACCACATTTTAATTTTTTCTTCTCCCCTTCCTCTGCCTCCCCTCCCTCTCTTGATCACCTTTCCTTTTGCAAAACATTTGTCTCCCTCTTTCCCATTATCTCTTATTTTTCTCTGTAACTTATTTATACTTTGCATTTCTGCTATGACAGAAATCATACAATATTTAAGCTTTATAGAAAACGTGGCAGTCACACACCATGGATTACAACTCTGCCATAAAGAAGGACACACTGGAGTCATTTGTGGGAAAACAGATGCACCTCAAAACCAGAATGTTAAGTAAAACAAATCAGTGGCTGAGCCTGGATGTCCCAAGAAAACAAGGAAGAGCCTAGTTAGATTTTGCAATTGACAGTGACTTAAATCTTTTCATCAAAGAATCAAAAACCATTTATTCTCCTTTGTTGTTCTTTAAAGCGAGGAATAAACAAGTCTCACTGCCCTACTTGTCAGCGTCCATCTCTAAATGCATGGCCATGCCTTCTCATAGCTGTGGGTTCGGATGAGCCACCACACGCTGACAGGTATGAGCAGGGAGAACATACTACTACCAGAGTCTCCTGGGTGGGGCCGAAATATTCAACTTGGAGAAGCTAAGCAAAGTTCTGGTGTGATATTTTTCAAGACAGGTTAAATGCCCATTTATTTAAAAAAATACAAAACACAGATTGGATTAGTTAGCTCTCAGAGCAGGCATGACACACAGTGGAGCGTGAACTTCAGAGGGAGCAGAATGATGTTCAGAGAGCAAAGGGGCAAATGATGTAACGATCAGACCGTGTAATGATCAAGCCAGGTCAGACCCAGTGGCTCCCACAGCCTCACCAGGCCTGCAGCCCCCTGCATATGCTTTCAGTACCTCCTGTAGTGTCAACTTCAAGTCAGGGACATTGTTCCGTGCAACTGGCTTACTCTTGGTCAAGTGCAAGGCACTATTTTAGCTAGTGATTCCTTCCTAGCAGTTTGAAATGATGAAAAACCTCTGAGACACACACAAACACCCAGAAGAAAGTAATTTAAACCAATGCATTTGCCTGCTAATCTTCTGCTTTTAGCTCTCCTGATTTATAAAGGATCTGTGAGCAGAAGAGTGGCATATGATACTCCATCGAAGTAATGCTTGATTTCAGTTCTAATTTCTCCATTTCTATTTTGCTTTAAAATAAAAAAGAGCCTTGTGGATGCTCTATGAGATGATGTTAGGAATTACAGCTAATGTGTCTGTCATAGAACTGACAATCGCCCTGCGGTGAATTCAGCTCTGCATTCACTGAGTGGACAGACAGCGTGCTCCCAAAAGAAAGGAGAACCACAAGCTTTGGTGTTCCCAAAGCTGGGCGCACATTTTCTCCAGGTAGCTCTTTACTGAAGCTTTAGGATTTAGAATTTCCAAAATGTGACTGACACAGCTAAGCGCCCCGTGCCCCTATATTGATGTCATTCATCTCTAATATTAGCAGCAAAGCATTTCAGGTTCACCTGGGGAGGAGAAACTTTTATTTTTGAGTTGAACAGGAGCAGATACTAAAAATGAACATGGTGATACTTCCTTCTGGAATATCTGACACAGATAAAATAGGTAAACCTGTTCAGTGAAACTATTTTGAATCGAATTGGAAAGGAATTCAATTCAATGAGAAATCTGATGTACTTATAGAATTCTTATGTAGGCTTCCTCATATGACCACTGAGGAATTAAGAAATAAAATGAAAGTTTATTAAACTATTTTGTTGTGCAATGAAACAAAAAAAATAGAGACTTTTTGTGAAAATTACATATGACTGAGAGGAAGCTTTTGGGACAAGTGGTTATAGCCCAGCAGGCCTGGCAGAGTTGGTCATTGTCCAGCAGTGCTTAAGTGGACCAGGGTAGCTGGACTGTTGCCGCATCTGTGGGGCTCAGACACCGATAGAACAGGCAGATACAGGTGTGCCACTTGGTGTGTCACTTCTCACAACCTCAGCTGGAAGAAGCTCCTCTGGCCTCCTTTGTCTGCAGAGTGAGTGGCACCATCAGGGACCAAGTGGCATCATTGGGGACTTGTAGCTCCGCAGGCTGCAGAACTAAGTAAGGGCAACAGGTGAAAGGACACAGCTACCTCCTGAGCACCAAAAATGTCTCTCACTTTTAAAATTACCACGTGAATTTGGTAACCATTCTCTTGAGAGAAGGAAGATATTTGAAAAATAGGAATTTAAGTTAAGGAAATCAAAGCACCAAGGCTCAAGATGGGTTCTGTCACCACTGTGTCAATATTTGTCTGGCATTGAAGTTTCCTTGCATTTTTAATTTTTCCAAGCTGTGTTCCATAAAAGTTATCCAGTGTGTTTAAACAACAGTGGCAAGAAAATGAGCCACACTTAATTCTTGCTACTTTGCATTTGTTTTGCTGACAGTTTTCCAGTTTGGTTTTCTGAAGCCGCAGCCAAGTGATCATTATCTTCTTAAGTTGCAAATAGGGAAAATCCCCCCACCTCAGGTGCTGAGCTCACTCTCATAAGAACTCAGTCACATGAGCTGGCATTTCTTGTATTAGAAAAATCAGGGGCTGGGGAGATAGCTCAGGGGCACAAGTGCCTGCCAGGCAAGTGCAAGGTCCTGAGTTTAATCCCCAGTTCTGAAAAAAAAAGAAAGAAAGAAAGAAAAATTGTGGACTCTGAAGCCTAAGGCTTAGAACCATTTTGCTCTGCATGGTTTTCTACACCAAGTCGCCCTTCCCTGTTATTCTTAAAATCACTGAAAGATACTAAAATTACATGAAATTTGCTTCTGTATCTTTTTCCCCCACAACAATCCAAAGATGTATAAATTCAAACCTGAAATAACCCTTGCCTGCCCTGCTGTGCTTCCTCAGACCCTCAGGGTGGGACAGACCCACCGCGGTGTGAAGCCAAGGTCCTCTCACTATGAGCCCCCAGCTCCTGACTCCTTGAGGTAGAGCTGTGCCTTACCCTCACAGTTCCTGGTGACCTCCTCTGTGTATTTACTGATTCATTACTGTGAGTTTTTTCTACCTGGAAGAAGTTAGTTACTTTCAAACTTTTATTTTGTTTTTTGTTTTATTTTGGATTTAGCATTTTTGTCCGCTCCACTATACTGCTTTTGCTCTAGCTTCCTCTTTTAAAATCAACAGAGTTTTATATAACAAAGGAAAGCTTTCTGTGGTGCATCCCATAGATTTCTAAGAAATGACTCAAAGAACAATGTCGTGTGAACATTGTTTTCATAGAAGAAGTTCAGTCCTTTCTTCTCCTACTCACAGTATAAGATACATGTACCTTAATAAAATAGTTTTCTTCCATCTGGAAATATCCAACGAACAGGCCACTTAGTGCCATATCTGTTAGAGTCAGCAGAGCCACGAAGCATCAGGTCATCACTCCTAGTGTTTGATGCTAGGCAACATGCTGGCACACATTGTCACTGCTGTCCCCGAGACAGTGATGCTGGTGGACGACACCAACAGCTTCATTCTGTCTCACTAATAAGAAACTGGACCCCAGGAAAAAAGAGACCATGTCACCACGGTCACCCCATTAGATTCTCTCAGGTGCTCCAGCTCTTTGCACTGCGATGTAAATCTTAGTTATGCTATGAACTTTATAGCATAAAGTGTTACTTAGGTGGCACTTTATAAACAACAAGCAGGAGGCAGAACTATAATACAGAAATGAGAGCGCCAGTTGCTAACTAGAAGGAAATCAAAACTGATAACAAATGAAGGAGAACCCAGAGAAGTGAACTGAGCTGCTAACCAAAAAGCCTGACGTAGAAGCAGGGAGGAAACTTGTATTCTTCCAGGAGCATCTACCCAGCAAACAAGGGATATACTTTCCTCCAGCATTACAAGGATTTCAGCCTTGCCTTCTCAGTGTGGACCTCTGCACTAATTCTGTGAGGTATCTTCTCCCTCACAATTTGATTTTCTCTGTGACAAATAGTTAGGTTGAATTCAGATTGCCACAAAGGCTCATAGGCAAATAATATTAGCATATCTAGTTCTATTTATTCAACAAAAGTATATTTCTTTTCCTTGATCAATTTTTGGAGTAAAAAATGTACAGGAAGAGAGAATAATTATTTTTAAAAGATTATCTAACTTTCCTGTGGCAATTTTACTTTGTCTTATATTTTAAAAACATAGAATATAATTAAGATAATATAAATATGGTTTTGTATTTCTTTTTCTGTTGAAAATAACTTGTTTTAGAAGCCAATTTCTTAATCAATAGATCAATAGACATTAATTAAGTTCATACTGTGTGTCAGGCTTTGTGATGAATAATAAATGATTGATGAATAAAGTCCTTTGCCCAGGATGAACTCATGCTAGGAGAGAAACCGGCAATGAGTGTATAATCAAAGTAGTAAAGAGATAATTTGGGTCTGAAAAGACATAATTTGCATGAACCATTTTGCTGCTTGCTGAGCCTTAGCCAACTTGTGGCTTCTCAGTAATGAAAAGAGGAAGAACAAGAGCTACTTCCAAAGATTACAAGTGACTCTGCCAGGACCATTGCTCTTGTCAAGAAAGATGTACTGTTTAGGGTTAAATGTATGTAGTTTCTCCTGAGGAAGCAATGACCATATGTTGCTTTATTTTTCTTTTCCAGAAATCTTGGAAAATCAGGACTCAGAGTTTCTTGTTTGGGTCTTGGTAAGTACTTGGAGTGTCATACAGTGGTGGGTGGGAAGGTAGGAGCCTGGGGAGGCACAGGGAGCAACTGAGGCACAGACCTCATCAGGCTCAAGGGAGAGCACCTCGCTGCTTCATATCCCAGGCCTTTTCCTGTGAGACACCAGCCGGTCCCTCTCTAGGCCAAGAAGCCACTGTGTTGATAAGGCCTCATGGGGTTCATCAAGCAGCCTTGGAGGAGGGGCCCACATGCTGCCTTGTGATACAGACTCACTCGGGCTCTGCACTGCTTCCCAATTCATTTGAGTATTTTCTACCTGCCCCAATTTTCCTTCCACCTAATTTCCTCACTTACTTTTGTATTTTGTTATATATGTCATGTATTTTTATTTATCTGCTTTAAATATTTGGGGAGGACAAGTGTGACACATATACACATGTACATATACATTAATACACATTAGAAACTGAAGTTTGTTTTTTTTTCTTATTCCTAGGGATATATCTCAGTGGTAGAGCACTTACGTGGCATGTACCATGTCCTGAGTTTGATCATCAGCACTAAAAAATACTGTTTTCTTCTCTGGAGAAGTAAATATTTAAGGAGGATCTAGTAGAGAAGGCAATTTTAACAGCACGTGGTAGAAGCTGAAATGATGAAATCTGAGTTATGAGACCTGGGCAGACACATGACTTCCTATTGTCCTCCCAGGTGTGAAAGAAGCCTGCCTGGGCATTTGGGCCACCTGAGGCCATCTGAGCCAAGGCTGCAGCCTAAGAAAGTTTACAGCTGAGGGAGCAGTGAGAAGTGCCTAGGTGGCAACTCTGTAGGTAGAACTCAAAAATGTTTCTGTGGAATCCTACGTAGGAGGTGGGAAAAGAAGAGTGCTTGCGATTTTTAAATTTTATTTTTGCCTGAAAGGATGGAGTTGCTAGTAGATGAGACAAAATAGTAGGAGAAAACTAGGGAGGAAGGACATGAGGAGTTTGGTTTTAGACATGGTGACTTTCAGATATTAGGCCCATAAGAAAAGTTGTCAAATAAGTAAAAGAACAAATAAATACAGAATTTAAGAGAGATTTAGAATGGGAGATCCAAGTTGGGAACTGTAACTTGTCGATGCTGTCTAAGACATGTACACTAAGGTGAGAATTTGAAGGGAATGAGCAGAGATAGTACAGAAAATCCATGCCCTGACTCCAAGATATATCTAACAGTAAAAGTTGGGAAAGTGAGAAAGAGACAGCAAAGAAAAATAGGAGAATTTAGAAAAAATGGAGTCCTGGGATCCAAGTAAAGAAAACATTTCAAGGAGGACAGATCGTCTTCCAAGTTGGTTAATCATTGGTGGAAAACAGTCATAAGTGCATAGTCAGTAAGTACAAAGAGCTGGGGGAGGTAGCTCAGCTGCATAAGCACCTGCCTGGCAAACGCACAGTCCTGAGTTCGATCCCCTACACCAAAAATAATAACACACATATACATACTATATAAATACATAAATACATAGAAAACTCAACCGAAAGTCTTTAAAACTCAGATGCTCATGAAATGCCACAGGTAAATGAGTCTCTAGAGGGCAGACTGCAGTTTATTTGTTTGCTTGTTTTTAAGCTCAAGATATGTGAGCTGTAAGCATATTATTAAAGTTTGAAATAGACAAAGGATTGGAGTCCTGATTTGAGGTTCAAGTTTTTTCTGATGGCCTGAGCACTTGTGATAAGATGCTGTGTAAAAAACAGGAGGAAACAAGGCAGTTCGTGGTGCTGACTGGCTTCATTCAGCACAGGTAACAAAGCTTGACAGCTTGAATGAGTGCTCTTTGAGAACTTTTCTGAGCTACCTCTGTAAGCCAGAGGAGACAAAATATTCACAGGAAGGAACAGTGTACCAGCCTCAGATAATGTTTCAGGCTCTGTAGACCCCAGCTGTCAAATCCTAGCAGAGCTGGATTTACTGCTGCAGGCTTAAAATATCAGAGCTCAGTCATGGCCCGTGTTTTATTGGAGCTTTGGAAATGACATTAAAATGTTCAGGCATCAAAAGACTACAAATTTCTTTTATTGAAGTACTTTGAAGGTCAGCGTCAAAGCTAACAATTCTGACTTCCTTCTCAGCTAGAGAAGATGGGCTAGGACTTCTTACCCTGCCAAAGCTTTCATTTGATAAACAAAGACTATATAAGTATATGAGGGGTAGCCAGACTTGAGGGAGAATTGTTAATACATCTAAAGAAACATGGCTCTGCCCAGGGAAAAAAAATGGGGAGGAAAATTAAGCGATGCATCCCACTTGTTACTGTGGATTGTCGGAGTCCCTTCCTGGTTCTCGTCTCGGCCCAAGTCTAAATTTACAATCCTAAAACCTGTTATTGGAATTCTACCAACTTAATTCCAATCTACCACTCCCAGTGCAACCCACGGCAATAACAAGTATATATATATAGGAGTCAAGGGGCCCTAAGTCCAGCCATGAAGATGGCTTTCCGGAACCAAGAGAGCGACCCAGGGCTGCACTCGGGCTTTATTCATTAGAGAAGGAGGAGTGGCTTGCGAAAAGAAATTTTGGGAAGGTGAGCACTGAAGGGAATTGTGGGAAGAAGATGAGCACTGTGAGATGGGCTAGGTAGGAGGCCTGCATTCACCTCCACCATATTCAGAGATATACAAAGGAAGTAATTTGCATCATGCTATTGAGCTAGTATCTAATATTTTGGAGGTCTGATGCTTCAGCTCTGATGTGTAATCTTTCAAGCCTCAGGAAGTCATAACCTCTATCTCGAGGCTCGATTCCAGCTGACACCATGGAGCATTGGCTCTTCGTCCTGTTATCAGGGAAATATGTGTGCCATCTTCAAAAATTACCACCAGCATCTTGGCTGGACCAGTACACACTGTTTAAGGCCAATTGAAAGGATAATGAGAAGTCCTAGCCAGCTCTGTACATTTCAATATGAGGAAATAGGGTCAAGCTCAGTCAAAATGGAGACAATTGCTCTTCTTGCAAGAAGAGCTGCTCAGGCAGTCCTCCACACTGGATGACCCAAAGTAGAAATGCACTGCCTACAGCAAGAGGATCTGAGATCACCTAAAGGAGAAGGAAATTAAGAAATAAGTACACCAGAGTATGGTCCCAAGTCATGCCCTCCTAGTAGAAAGTGTCTTCCCAGAAAGGAAGAGAATTCACTCACACATTTATTCTTAAGCAAACACTTACAAAGCCAAACTTTATGCTGCTTTACAGAGCACCCCAAGGTGGGCATGTCATTGGCCATGTTCACAGTGCAATGGGAGCTATTCCACATGCAAAAGCAAACTGACAGCGGATCCAACAGATGCCATAATGGAGGGAACAGGCTACAGCAAGCACAGGGAAGACCTGGGGAACCAGAACAGCTTCACAGGGCCAGCTCCCCTTGACTGGGACTTGAAGGAGAGTCCTGTGCAGAAGGAGAGCAGTGGGCTCAAGCAAAGCAGCAGTACAAGCAGTATCTGGCAGGAGACCTGATGCGAGGAGGAAGCTGGAGAGATGGTCGTGAGCATAGAGCAAAGTCACATACACAGTGCTGGGGGAGGCAAGAAAGCAGGTGGAAGAGAGGCATGGCCTGGTCGCGGGGGCCCTGTCCACCTTGCCGAGGCTCTTCGCTTTTTCCTCTAGGCTAAAGACCCGGGTTCTTAGGAAATGCTTGGGAGATGAGGCAGAGGGATGTGCCTTTCTCCCACACCCTCCTGCCATCTGCCACACTTCCATCAATAGAGCCCCTCTTTCTCTTCATATTATGTATTTTTAGCAATAAACTATTTTTAGAGCAGTTTTAGGTTCATAGTAAAATGGACATGAAGTACAGTTTCTGTGCACACATACAACCTCCCCACTACCAACATTCCCACCAGAGTTGTGCATTTGCCAGCCAGTGAATTCTGATAATTCTGACACAAAATTCACTTAATATCCACATTTGACATTTATGGTTTACTCTTGGTGTTGTATATTCTATGAGTTTTAACAAACATGCATTGGTATGTGTCTATAATAGAACCATGAAGAACAGTTTGCTGCCCCTCAAATCCTCAATGTCCTGCCTATTTACCCCCTTATCTTTAAGAAACTGCTGATTTGATTATGCATCTAGTTTAACATTTTTCATAAAGTCACCTAGTTGGGCTCATATGGTGTGTAGCCTTTTCAGACTGGCTTCTTTCCCACAGATATGTCTTTAAGTTTCCTCCTTATCTTTTCATGGCTTGTTAACTCATTTCTTTTTAGTGCTTTACATTACTAAGGGGGTGGTATTTTTGTCCCCCAAAATGTTTAAAACCTTTCTCTAGCTTATGGAGAGCCATTGAAAAACTTGTATCAGGCATACATTATGATCAAATGTGTCAGAATTATTTTTTGGCAGAAATGTGAAGGCTAGATTAGAGGGAAAATGATTGAGGATAGAGGTAGGAAAATTAATTCTGAGTTGGTGGCTGCCTTTCAGAGCTCTTTTAGGTGCACACAACACTGAGCAGAGCACAGTTTCCACATATCTGTCTCCAGGTATCCACAGCCTTCCTCATTTCAACATTCCTCATCAAGCAATCAATGAGCCTTGACTGTGTGAAGAGGAGGTTATAAAATATGTAGAGAGGAAAAAAGTGGTTAGGCAAGAAGAAGAATGAACAGAATTAGTGACCTTGGGACTAGAATGGAAGGATTCCTGAGCAGGTAAGGATACCTGGGTTCCTGAATTGGGCACAGGGGTGAGTGAGCTGAAACTCGAGACAGAGAAATACAAAAGGCAGCCGCATGCACCTGATCACAGAAGCTAAGCAGCACTAACTAAGGTTAGTGCTTGGATGGGACAGATGCTCAGCATCAGGGACCATCCTGGAGACTGTGACCTGCACCCAGTGACATGTAGTCTGGGGTCAGGTTGGTGCCCAGAGCTATCACAGTCCAACTCCCTCATTTTGTAGTTAGAAAGGGGAAATGTCCCACACTTGGACCAAGGAAGCCAAACAAACATACAATATTGAACACCCGGAAGATATTGGCACTTGGAAAGGCCACGCTGAGGCTCATGGGAGGCATTTCTTCTCAACTCCTGCTGCCCACTAGAGCAACCTGTGGTGCTGTGAAAACTGCAGACAGCAGCCTCTACCCAGACCTCCTGTATGTGGCCACTCCTGATACAGGCACCTTTGAAAGGCTGGAGCAGAGGTGATGTCAGGGTTGGAGCCCATTATCTTGAGCAGATGGAAAGAGATGGAGAAACATATGATTGCCTCCTGGAGAGCCAGCCCCACACAGCCACAATTCTCACCTACATGGTGGCTGCTGCCTGCAAATCTAGCATTTGGAACTGGCTAGAGACATTTCCACTTGACCTAGAATTTTCCAAGACAGGAATCTGCCCAGGTTGGGGCTGGCCCTGGGGCTTTTCAGGAGCCAAGGTCAAGCGGACCCTGCTCCTGCCATCAGGTCCCCAGCTTTGCCTTATGCCTTCTCCTAGCCAATGCTACTAGACCATTAACAGTAAATCTTGAGAAAAAGCTTTGCGGACTCCTTTTTAACATGTTGTGTATATGCAGAATGTACTTCTGGCTTGTTTCCCTCTGTCTTAGAGATGTTCTCACTGTGCTAAATATTTTGACACGGGGAAAACATGACATTAAATATTTAACATGGGTGGCATTTTTATGACACCCCTCCTGGCTCCCATTTTTGTTGCCAAGACTGCTGTAAACTAGCCCCCTCACCTATTATGACAAGAACAAGTCATACGTATTTATAAAGTGCTCTAGGCACTTGAGAGACCATTTTAAAGGTGTAATTTCTTCCTTTAAAGAATTTAACAATTTTTCTACATAATTCAAAAAAGTGAATTATCTTGAGATTGAAATACCCACAGAATTTAAGTGGTACATGAATATTAAACAAGTTTTAGGCTTGTCACTCTTCCGAGAAAGTCTAACTGGAATAAATGCCATGATACATGCACATTAAAAATAAGAAAGCACTTGCATTTTTATAAAATGGAATTTTAAGTAGATATATAATAGGCAAAATAATTCTTAAGAATTGCTGACAAGTTGGTTGCCATTTAAATTAACAGTGGCTGCTGGTCATGTGCCTTTTCACACAAGAGTCCATTAGCAGCAAAGATACAGCAGATTATGAGAAGTGTAATCTGATACTCC
>PVKN010030481.1:0-12714 GCA_004027915.1 Capromys pilorides
ACCGGCACCTTCCAGCCTTTGCTGGTATCTGATCCCTCTACTGATGTCACTGTCACCTCTGTGTGCACCACCAAAATCCTTCTCTTTCTGTAAGACCCAGCTCAGAGGCTACCTCCAGAGACCTTCGCCCACTGCCCTGAGTTCACTGTTTCTGCCTGGGCTCAGCCGGAGTTTGGACACTGCACAACACCCAGGCATATGGGGCTGGTTCCAGACAGGCAGCCCAAAAGATAGGGACCGGGTCCTGAGCATCCCTGTGTGCAGCAGTGTCCCTGGCCCCCACAGCCCCAGCCCTGCCTGTTCCCCAAGTGGGAAGGGGCCACTGCTTCTGGGAAGCTCAGCCTAAAGCGGGTGAGTTGGAACTTCCCTCCCTTCCTCCCTCCAGTTCTATGGCTCTGGCTCTGTCACTGGCTGTGTGTGTGTGTGGGGTCCCCACCTCTGTGGGCTGGGGTACCAGGCTCCTCAGCGAGGCTGGACTTAGAGTGCAAATTGATGTTAACTTATTCTCTCTCTAGTTCAGTGGATCTCCCGCTCATGACCAGGTCTCGTAGCCTTCTAATCATGCTTGTGGACTAAAGAATCTGGTCTCATTCAAACCACCAGTTTGGCTCTAGTTCTGAATAACACTGCGACCTAGGCCCAGAAAACTGCCCAGGGAAGAGGGCGAGCTGTTGTCTGCTCCAGGCTCCTTATTCCAGCTTCTGTGCCTTGTGGCACTGAAGCCACCGGTTGCCCCATCTGCTGTGATTCTGACCCCAGCAAAGCTGAGTGGTTGGGGAAAGTGGCTGGAAACGGCCAAGCATTACCTAGCTCTGGAGTTGTTTTTGCTGACTGCCAGTAGAACCCTCCATGGCCAGACACTGGTCATGGGGACACTGATGTGTTTGGGGAGCCTCTAACTTGGCTGTGACATCCTTAAATTTCTATTCAGCTGGATGCTTTTACCTCTGGGGCAGTATGGCGGGGCTCCTTGCGACCATCACATCTCTTGTCCCACTGTCCACTTGCCTCTAGGATAAGCTTAGAAGCCATGTCCACCACTTCCCTTTCCCCTCCCACACCCCTGAAGACTGCTCCACCTGGCATCGTGCATTCCTACTTCCTCAGGGGCCATAAGGCCCTAGGTCCCTGATCTCCAGATCTCTAGATGCCATGTGACCAGTATTGGGGTGCACAGCAGAAATGATGCTCCTCATGTGGCCCTAAGCGTCTGTCCAGGAGGAATGGTTGGTTTCTGTCCTGGCAAGCAGTGTCCTCTCTGGGGAAGGAGGTGCTTGAAGGCCCTCACTCAGTTTAAGGAAGGGCTTCTTCACTGGGTGGCTGGGGCAGGAGGATCACAAGTTTGAGGCCAGCCTGGGCAACTTAGTGCTCAGCAAGTTTCTGTATCAAAAAGAAAAAAGTCTCTCTCTGCTTTGGATCCTCCTCTGCGAGCTGGTAATCCTTCCCCAAAATGTCCTCAGCCTGGGGCTTTGGCTGAGTATCCTGGCGGCAAAGGGGACTTGTCATGGGTTCCCTCCTGCCGGAGCCCTTAGCTCTCATGGCCACTGTCATGGTGATGTTTTTCCTTCCCCCACTTGTCAGACTGGAACACTAAGACCCAGAGAAAGCAACAGACAAGTGTGGGACAGACAAAATTCCACCTAGCAGTTAGGATACCCAGTCTGTGTCCTTCATGCAGCATGTCCTTGTCACCTGGGGGCAGGGGGCGGGGAGGCCTGCTGCTCAGTGGCGCTAACGAATGCCTTTCTGCTCCCTGGGTTGGGTGGGTGGCTGGGACTGTATTTTCTGGCTGGTGGAAGCTGGTGGGGCTCATGGGGCCCCATCTCACCAGGAGACTGAAGTCCAGACAGATGGAGGCCCCATTAGAGGCCTGCTACCCCCACCAGCCAGCTGGGGTATGGACCCCCTGCCGGCTCTACTTCTGCCACTGTCTTGGTTGGCTTTGGGAGGCTGCTTTTTGGCTGTGTTTCGGGAACACAGCTGTCCCCCACCCTGCAGTCTGGCGCATTTCCAGGTCTAGAAATGACATTGCATCTTGGCCACCAAAGCCAACTGGAGAAGCTCTTCTTGGGCCTGCTTGTGTCAGGGGCTGAGGTGCAGGAGGTGGCTGGGCCAGGAGGTACCCTCTCCTAGCTCTGGGTAGGTGCTTCCTGCAGGGCACCCAGCAGCGCCAAGCTCCCAGCCAGCACTCTGGCCTGCACCTCCTCACTCTGCACCTTCTGGTGCTCTCACGAGTTCTGACTTGAGATCCAGGCTGCGGCTCTCTCCCCCACCTGCCCATCATTCACACAACCCTCACATCTACCCTGTCCTGCTTGTCCCTTCATCCTCCTGGCTCGTGCCTTGTCTTTCTCCAGACCTGTCCGGAAGCTCCTTTCCTGGTCCTTGCCTTCCTGCTCACCTACTATGCCCGGCTCTCCCCACACAGTCAAGGTGAGCTTTCTGACACTAAGGACCTTCTTTGCTCAAAAGCTGTGCATGGCTCCTGGATTTAGGTCCAACTCTTCCTCATGGCAATCAAAGCCCCTGCTCCACAGCCTGACACTTCACTGACCTCTCTGTCTCTGTGCAGTCCCCTGCTCAGAGCCATGCTGGTTCCCTTTTCCCTGCTACCTCAACCCCCTCTGTTTGCTGCTTCAAGGGCTGCTGGACACCATTTCCCCACGTAGCTGTCCACGATCACTGACCTGACCCTCTGTCCCTGCCCTGATGGCTCTTTTCTGCTATCTTCCTTAGATTCTTTGGCTCTGCGCCCTCTCCTAACCTCCATCTGGTTCCTGCCTTTTTCCATACTCAGGCCCCAAGCACAGCATCAGGCACAGGAAGGAGGGTGGAAGGAAGCGGTGCTTATTGAGTGAAGTCAAACGAGAAGCTGTTTGTATTCATGCATTCATTCAACAGACACTGAGAGTCGAGTCAGTGGCATGTCAGTTTTAATGCTGCAGATGTCACAGTGAGTAAAATAGTCCAAAAATATCTCTGTCCTTAGGGATCTTACTTCTACTTTGGGAGACAGACAAGCAAGATATGTAAGTAAAATTCATAATATTTCAGAAAATATGTGCTTAGGAGAAACATAGAGTGCAGAAGGGAAATAGGGAGTGTGAGCACTGGAGGGACAGGGCTGTAATTTTATGTAGTGTGGCCAGAGAGATTATTATGTGTTTTGAGACAGGGTCTTACTATATAATTCAGGCTGGCCTTGAACTCACAGTGTTCTTCCTTCCTTATTCTCTTGCCTTAGCTTCTCAAGTGCGGGTGGGGTGGGGTGGGGGTGGGGGCGTGGTTTGCGGGTGTGCATCACCACACCCAGCGTCGTTGCTATTATGTTTGCATTCTGGACATCACACAGGGCCTTTTACATGCTGGGTACCACTGGGTACCACTAACAAGTCTCCAGCCTCCGGGACAGTGAAGGAGTGAGCTATGCGGACACTCAGGGGGATAGTGCTCTAGGAGCTGTAGAGCCCTGAGTCACAAATGCATCTGGGTGGCAGCGGTGGGGTTAGTGAGGAGAGAGAATGAGAAAGGGAGGCGAGGACAGAGGGAGTGACAGTGGCCCGGTCACACAGAGGCTTGTAGAGGCCTTGGGTGGGCTTGGCTTTTACTGAGGCCAGCGTTGGGGTCTGTACTAAGAAGCAGGGGGTCTGGATTTTGTCTTCTGTACCTGCTGAAATGAGCATAAATTTGTCTTTTCATCTGTTACTATACTGTACTATGATGGACATATGCTTAACCAACCTTGCATTCTTGAGTTATTCCTCCTTGGTCATGGAGTGTGTCATTTTTATGTGTGGCTAGATTTGGCGTAGTAAGATTTTGTTGAGGATTTTTGCATCTACATTCACAAAGAGATGTTAGTGAGATTAGGAGATAGATACAAACATGGACATAGATGTAGATTTACATCTGTTTTCTTGTGGGGGCTTTGCTGTTGGTATAAGAGCAATGGTCTCACAGTTGGTTGGCAAGTTTTCTTTCTTTTCCTGGATGAGTTTATGGAGGATTTGTGTTAATTCATCTTTAAACATTTGGTAGAATTCATCCATGAAGCCATCTGGTTCTGGGCTTTTGTTTGGGGGAAGTTTTTTGATTATGAACTCACTATTTACTTACCGTAGGTCAGTTCAGATTTTCTGTTTTTCCTGAGTCAACATCAGTAGTTTACATTTTCTAAAAATTTGTGTACATTTAATCTCAGTTAATATAATTTCTTGGCACATAATTGTGCATAATAAGCCTTTTGATTTTTGTAAGGCAGATAATAATGTCCCTTCTTTCATTCCTAATGTTAGCAATTTGATTCTTTTTTCTTTTTTTCTTGTCAGTTTAATTAAATTTTCACCAATTTTACTGATCTTTTCGTTTCTTTTTTAAATGTGTTTGATATAGAGCCTTACTACGCAGCATGGGCTCATAGTGATCCTTCTGTTTTCAGCCTCCTCAGTGCTGAGATTACAGGCCTGTACCACCACATCTGGACTGGTGGCTGGCCAGAGCAGCATGCAATAACAAACCCTGGTCCCTGCCCTTGCCTAAGCAGACACTTAGTCCACCGAGCTGTCTCACCAGCCCTGATCTTTTCAATGAACCAATTTACCAACTTTTAGTTTTGCTGATTTCCCCTCCCTCCCATCCTCCCTCCATTTCTCTCTCTCCCTCTCTTCAGTACTGGGGATTGAATCCAGGGTCTAAACATTGAGCTCTTGTTTACATTTTATTTGAGACAGGATCTCATTAAGTTGCTAAATGGCCCAGGCTAGGCTTGAACTTTCTATCCTCCTGCCTCAGCCTGGTAATCTCAGAGTACTGGAGTTACAGGAATTTGCTACCATGCCTGGCTTCCCCATTATTTTTATATTATTGACTTTATTTATTTCTTTAATTCGCATTAGGTAGTTATTAACTTTTTATTTTTACTTTTTTGAGGCAGTCTCACTATACAGTCCAAATATGATTGACTTTATGCTGAATAGAATCACTCTCACTACTCTGTTCAGAATAGACTGGGGTGAGGGACAAGGGAAGAAGCGAAGAGAAAAGTCCAGATGCTGCTGCTATAATGCAGGCAGGGGCTGAAGGCACGTGGGGCACAGTACGGCAGTGGGGATGGGAGCAGTGGTTGGACTGTGTACATACTGGGGAGGAGCAGGAGAACAACAATATATGAGGTATAATAAAAACACAGAAGATGTTTACATTTTACAATATTTTTGGAATAAAAACCACATTGCCATTAACTCCCTTCAGAACACTCCCCTTTGCTTTGAGCATGCATATATCCCACTTGCCACTTCTGAAGCAGTTTTGGAGGTCTTCTTTCGTGAGTGTCTTAGTGGCATTGTTGTGGCTGCTTTGGGGTCTTTTTTTCTGTATTTAGTACAGAGTCTACAGGGTCTACAGGCTCTCACTCTGTAGATTGGACTCATAGTGATTCTCCTGTTTTCAGTCTTCCAAGTACTGGAATTACAGGTGCTCACCACCACACCCAGTCTCAATTGCTGTTTCAGTGCGCCCTGTGGGTGGATCCCAGCACATCAGACTGGGAATGGAACCCTGGCCAACGCACTCTGCCTAAGCAGGCACTTTAGTCTGCTGAGCTATCCAGCTGGCCCTGCTTTGGGGTCTTGAATCGATCAAAAACATTACTTTTCACGGTCGTCTTGACTTTTGGAAGAGCCAGAAGTCAACAGTGCCAGATATAATGAGTAAGATGGATGAGGACACACTGTAGTGTTTGTACCAGCCTACTTTTCCATTGGATGGCACACAGCAGTAGCATATGCTGTATTTTTTATCATACCTTGTAAAGACAAGAAAGAGGACTTCCAGATCCACTTCAGAGTGGCAAGGGCAATGGGCCAAGTGGGTTCAAAGTGAGGGAGAGAGTTTTGAGTGATATTCATGGCAATGTCTTTTACTGTAATAAACTTTAAAAATATAAACATTCATTGATCATATCACATGTGTGCAGTGCACATGTGCATGCACATGTGTGTGTGTGTGTGTGTGTGTGTGTGTGTGCAATACAGGGCTTCACGTTGAACTATAGCACCAGGTTTTTTTTTTTTTTTTAATTTAACTTTACTTTCATTCTCACTACCTTGACTGGGGAAAGGAAAGAATCATTAGTTATAGAATTGCGTGCATGGTTCTGTTGTCTGAAGACAGACTGGGGTGGAGCTTCTAATGCTCTTCGTTGAGGGTATGGATCAGAGTCAGAAGAGGTTGACCACTGCTTCTGGGGGACAGTAGCAGCTGGGAGAGAGACTAGAAGCAGGTGTGGCATTGTCCAAGAGGGCTCGGGTTTCAGGTGTCCATCCTGTTATCCAAGGATCCTCCATGAAGATTGCCGGTGGGGTGGCACACAAGCTGCTCGTAGAGATGGATGTGCCACAGCTCTGGGGCTGGTGCTCTGGAGGCTGACCAACAGCATCTTCCCACAGAGGACCTGAGAGGTCACTGTCCTTCTTTATGCAGGGCCTCTCCATAAGGAAATGGAAAAGATTCGTTTCTTGATCTCTTGTTGGCCTCACAAATGGCCCAGTATAAATTCTGCAAAGCTATCAGCAAGCATTGCCACTTTTTCCAACTTTTCTTTCTGCCCCTCTGACCAAGACACTGAGCACTTGGTCATGACATTATATGAGTCCTCTTCTTCACTTGTCTGTGCACTTCATCTTCCAGAACTTCCTCTTCTTGAAGGATGCTCCAGATTTTGTGGTCACTCCATGGTTGAGTGAACTGGCCTATGCTTGGTTCTTGGTTTCTGTTTCTCTCTTTTGCTGTTTAGGTGTTTCTGGAAATTTCTATCCAAAGCACTACGTTCTCCTTAACAGGAGAAATGGAGGCTATTAACAGGTAGGAAAGTGAACTGGAGCTCCATTAGCGGCAAACAATAGCATGGTCCTGTGTGTTCTGAGTTTGTGGAAAATTGACCTCCAAGTGGAGGTGTTGGTAGAGACTGAGACACAGGAGTCTGAGGACCAAGCCATGGTGGATGTCATTAAGTTTTGGGGTGCTTATGAGGTCAGCATTAGCAAGGGTATTCTTAAGGGGGATGAGACATTGGCATTTGTTAGACTTCAAAATAGGAAGATTAGTGTTAGCCTCTTCTCTCCATTTACCTATTCATTCATCCATTCATCTACCCATCTTTCTGTCCATCCATCCATCCATCCATCCATCCATCCCCCTATCAATCAATCCATCTACCCTTTGCATCCTCTCAGATTGCAAAAATCAAAGTCCTTTTCTGGACTGTCACTACTGGTGAAGAAGGAAGTCCCGAAGATATAGGCTCTAAGCCCTTTTGAATATAGAGTGCTGAATATATTTACCCTTATCCCATGAATAAGAGTGTGTATATGTATGCTCCTGTGTGTATACATTGCTGAGCACATGTTCATTCATGCTGGGTGTACACTGTGTGTGGGGGTGCATAGCCACATCCACTGGCGCATGTGTATACACCTGCTCTGTTTGAGTGTTCCCTTATGTGCTGTTCCATCTATGTCACAGATCTGTGCATGAGAATGCCCCTACATGTGTATCAGGGCATGCAGGGAATTGTATGCATGTGCGCAGTTGAACATAGCTTTTCTCCTACTGTTTTTGTGACTGCAATTGCCTTGCCTGGGAGGGAGGGGTTTTCAGTGGCACCATGTGTCTGTTCCTGAGTTTCCCGATGTAGGGACCAAGTTTTGCCCCACGTCTCATGGTTACAAAGTTTTCTGGCAGATGAAATCCAGTCTGGGGCCTTCCTGGGAGAACCCAGGCCCTGTGAAGCTGCCGAGGGTTGGTTCCTCAGGTGTAGAGGGTTCTGCCGCCTCCTTCTTTCCAGTCCTCTTGGCAAGGGATGTGGACTTCCCAACTGTTAATTAGGATCTAGACACCCGCGCAGCAGGGCTTGGCTCAGTAGCCTGTTCCTTGGCCTTCTTCCCAGAGCTGCTGCCCTTCAGAGGAGAAGGAGTTTGTACACAGGGGAGGGGCTGAGCCCAAGAAGAGGGCTCCACATCACAGATCCGGTGGCTGAACATTGGCAAAATCTCCCCTCAGGTGGGCTTTGTGTTCAAGATGGACTGATCAGAATCAGCACATGGGGGAGTCTGAGTGACCTGAGTGTCATTTTACTTTTTCATTTATGAGCTGTATGACCTAGGGCAAGACCTCAACCTTGCTAACCATTAGGTTTTTTAGCTATAAAATAGGAAGCTACTATCTACCTCTTGATTCTACTGAAAAGATAAATGAACTTTTGAGCCCGTTCTAGTTTCTATTGTTATGTAACACAGCCTGGTGGTTCAAAACAACACAAATATTTGTTTTGTGCGCAGATTGTCAGTTTGGGCAAGGTTCAGCTGGGGGCAGGAAGGGATAGCATCTTTTTGCCTCTTAGCCTGATGTTAATCAGGCAGGATGAGGCCCTCAGCATCATCTGGGCCTGGTGGTTGATGCTGGCTGAGAATTTACCTGGAGCATTTGGCTCCAACACCTGCCCATGGCCTCTCCATGTGGCCTGGGCTTCCTCACAACATGGTGGCCAGATTCCAGGGACTAGCAACCTGAGACAGAGGGGCCGATGAAGCCCTACTGCCTTGTGTGACCTAACTGAGACAGATGCCCTTCAAAGTGACTGTTTTGCTGCTTTCTATTCCTTGTTTGAGCTGTAACTTCCTACTTGGATAAAGAGGGAGAGGAAACAAATTCCATATTTTGGTGGGAGGACGAGAGATCTGAAGGAATGTGTGGGACTGGAAGTCCTTAAGTCCCATATTCAGGAAGGACACTCTGGCCTCGTGCCCCAGGCTCCTGTGCTCTGTGTCCCAGCAAGTCTGACCCTGCAGGGCATAGTATCTAGCACATGGCTGGAAAAGAATGAGGTATGAGTCTCTAGTTCCTTGCTGCTTTTCTGGGCTTATGGGTGAGAAGCCTTGGGGTCAGGTGATTACTTTAGACCCCTGCTTATTCTCCTAGGCTGATGGAGTAGACATGACTGCTGCCTCAGGGCCCAGGGGTGAGGCCATGTGCTGTGGCAGGGAAGCAGTTCTCAGCCAGGAATGTTCATTCCTGACCAGGCATGGTGGCACATGCCTGTAATCCCAGCACTCAGGAGGCTGAGGCAGGAAGATTATTTCGAGCTTGAGGTCATCCTGGGCTACAAAGTAAGTTCAGGGCCAGCCTGAACTGTATAGTAAGATCCTGTCTCAAATACACACACACACACACACACACACACACACAAATTCATTCCTTTGTCAAATATGTCCCATCTACCTGCTATGTGTCAGTGCTGTTCCAGACACTGAGACCATCACTGACCGAAGTAGGTAATGACACTGTATAATCATTACTACGTTAGACTGGTATGAGTTCTGTGACCAGTCACAGAGCATGGAAAGGGGACAAGCAAGGCAAGAGGTATAGCATGAGGGATAGGGTTGGTCTTGCTGTGATGATGACACTTTAGTAGCAACCAGAAGCAAGCAAAGAAGGAGCCACGTGGCTGTGTGAAGAGGGTGGAGCCTATCTTGCAAAGGGCCAGCAAGTGCAAAGCACCGCTGGGGAAGTGTGCTGGGTGGGGTGGAGTGGGGAAGGGAGGGGGGCAGCAGATGAGGATCTAGGACAGTGGTGCAGTGGGGTGAAGATTGCAAAGGCCTCTGTACCTCTCTAATGACCTGACTTCAGAGGGGGGTGGTGAAATGGCAGACTCTTTGAGGATGTCTAGCTCAGAAGTGAACTGATCTGACTTGTGGTTTGTATTAGGTACCTATTGCTGGGTAACAAATCACCCCAAACCTCAAGGGCTGAACACAACTGTTTATTGTTCCCTTTGGCTCTGAGGTGGGCAGGGCAGTTCCTTTGCTGATTTTGCCTGGGCTCACCTATGTGGCCCGCGTGACCTGGGAGATCACCAGGCGGGGCACCTCCCTCCACCTGGCTGTCTGCTGGGATTCCTTGGCTTTTGCCATGTGGCTTTTTCATCCTCCCCTAGGCCAGACAGGCTTCCTTCTTGTGGGGCTTAGGGCAGTGGTCTGAGACAGCAAAGTGGGAGCTGCAGAGTCCTTGAGGCCCAGGCCAAGAACTCAGACAGCATTTCTTTTGCCTTCTTTTGTTGGCCAGGGCAAGGTGTAAAGCCCGCCCAGGTTCGGTGCAGGAGGGGATGGTGCACAGAGGGGACTGTCAAATGGTGTGGTTAATTGGGACCATTTTGTAACTACTGACTGTGGCTTACCACAGTCAGCCACAGTGAGTAGACCTGTGTGGCTGCCGTGCTGAGAACAGAATGCAAGGAGGGAAAGGCAGACACAGGGACACCAACTAGGATGCTTTCCAGTAGGACGGGCCAGAGATGGTTGTGGCTGTGGTGGTTACGGGGGAAGTGTAGAGAAGGGGTCAGAGTCCAGGTATATTTTGGAAGTAGGCTCAGCAGGATTTCCTGACCGACTGAGTATGGAATGTGAAAGAAAGTGGGGAGACCAGGGTGATACCAAGGGCTTAGGGCTGAGCATCTGGAGGCTTGGGTGATGTGGAGTTGCCATTTATAGAGATAATAGGGTTGTGGTAGGGGTGCCATTTTATTTTCCTGGAGTGGGTGGATTTGAGATTTCATTTTAGACATTTTAAATTTGGGTTGCCTCTTCCAGGACTCAGCTGGAAATCTCTAGAGGCAGTAGGACGTATAAGATTGTTGAGTTGAGGAGAACAGTTCAGCTTGGCTGCTTAAGTCCATAAGCCTGAATGAAGTTGCTAAGAAAGAGAGCATAGGTATAAAAGAGAAGAACTCGGGGCCTGTGAGATAGCTCAGTGGACTAAAGCGCCTGCTTAGGCAAGCACAGGGACTGCGGTTCAATCCCTAGCACTACATGCCATGCCAGCCCCACCCCCAGGATGGGCTGAGTGGGTCACTGAGTTGGGGTGTAATGGCACACACCTGTAATCCCAGCCCTGGGGAGTCTGAAAGCAGGAGGATCAAGACAGGTCTGAGCTGCATAGTGAGACCATGCAACACCCTGCAACAACCAAATACATTTAAATAAATAAAAGAGAAGAACTGTGAGGATTAAGCTCTGGGGAGTTCACAGATTGAGGGTGTATTGCATCTTTACATTTCTGTGTCATCTTTTTTTTTTTTTTTGCCAGAACCAGGGATCGAACTCAGGACCTTTCACTTGCCAGGCTCATGCCCCTGAGCTATCTCCCCAGCTGAGGGTGTATTGCATAAAGCCACATTCTTGAAGTTAAATGGTGGGACCAGCAAGTCATTCTACCACAAATGACCTTTATGGTTTTATTTGGGGAAATTTTTAAAAAAGCAATAAGAAAATAAGTTATTCATGTTTTCATCTACCAGGAATTAACTACTACTGACATCTTGGCTGATTTGCTTCTGTCTGTGTTATTTAATTAGCTGACCATATTCATTTATGTGTCTTTCTATACACTAGTTAAACTGTGATTATATGGTAATGTAATCTTAAAAACATTTACTGAGATACAGTTTGTATATACACAATCATCCACTTAGTACAAATCATTGGTTTTTATATATTCATAGTGTATGTGTGACCATTATCACATCAGTTTTATTTATTAATTCTTTTTTGGTTAGGGTGTCTTGCTATGTTGTCCAGGGTGGTCCCAGAGTCCTGGGCTCAAACTCTTACCTAGCTTGGGACTTCAGGTGGGTGCTAACATAGCTGGTGATTACAGCAGTTTCAGAACATTTTCATCCTCCCAGAGAGAAGGTTCACACAATTTGTAGGCATTCTGCATTTCCACCCAATCTGTCTCTCCCACCTCATCCCTAGGCAACCACTCATCTTTATAGATTTGTCTGTTCTGGACATTTCATATAAATAGAATCGCATATGTCTAATTAATTTATATGAATCTACCTGTAGAAATAAAAGTGATTTCAAAAATAATAAACTATAAAACTTATTGATGAATCGTAGCTATGAAGGAGAACATTGTGCCCCCTCCCTTTCTTTCTTCTTCCCCAACCTCTTGATTTTTGTTGTGTTTTTATTTTTACATTTTCTAGAGTTATAACATTCACAGTCTGTTCTCTGTGTATAACCCTTAGAGTTGTTTTGACAGAGGTCCCATATTTAAATAGATTCATTATCTGGGCATAGTGATGCACACCTGTAATCCCAGCACTCAGGAGGCTGAGGCTGGAGGATCCTTGCAAGTTAGAGATCAGCCTGGGCTACAAAGTGAGCTCAAGGCCAGCCTGAGCTGCATAGCGAGACCCTATCTCAAAAAGAAAAAGAAAAAAAAAAAAAAAAAAAAAAAAAAAAAAAAAAAAAAAAAAAAAAAAAAAAAAAAAAAAAAAAAAAAAAAAAAAAAAAGAAAGAAAGAAAAAAGAGAAGAGATGAGAAGAGAGTAGAAGAAATGGAAGTTGAAGAAACCCTGTTCCTCTCTCCAGACCTGTAGGCTGGTTAGCAGTAGGGTGGAGGTCGGAGTCATGGGGGTGCCTGGGAGGAGTCATCAATGGGGTGCCTCAAAAAGACAAAAAAAGGAAAACTGATTATTAGTTTGTTGTCATACTTCCCCCATTCCTGAGGATTTTATTTTTGTTTTTGTGGTACTAGGGATAGGACCCGGGGCCTCTTGCATACTAGGCAAGTGCTCTACCACTAAGCTACGTTCTAGGCCTATTGCATTGCATTGCATTGCATTGTATTGTATTGTTGTATCCTGTCCTGT
>PVKN010030482.1:0-12721 GCA_004027915.1 Capromys pilorides
ATTTACTTTCAGGAGATTATTGAAAAATACATCATTTTTTTTTCTGTGAAGATTCACCTCTTCCTGAAAAATTCTTTACAACACAATGTAACCTTTTCTTTAAGAAGAATATAACCACCGATCAATTGAAAATGAAATTGAATTTGAATTCTTTCTGAGTTAAGAATCAGAATGATATAATTTGCATTGGTATAATCTATTTTCAAACTACTTTCAAAAGTCTCATTTCCTTTATGAGGTCATAGAATGTTTCAGTATAAAAGAATCAAAATTCTGTTGGGTTTGACTGTGTATATAGTTAAATATTTAACTTTCCCCAGGCCAGAACGTGAGTTCAAGAATAAGGACTCAGGTTTTGCTCATCACAGTTGGCTCATAGCCCTGAGGCGAACTTGACATTTTGGAGACATGCATAAAAAGGAACTAAAAGAGCCTCGTTCAAGCACTCCTTTGTAGAATAGAAAGAGAAAGAGAGTTTTAATAACATAACTAAATAGTGACATATTATTAATGGCATAATAACTAAACTATAACATGGATTAGTGCACAGGTTAATGTGTTCTTCTGTTCGCACACAGCTTTGGTCACACATGGATGCTTCACCTATCAGTTGATCTTCTGATCCTTAGGATTGAGGGCTTCTTTGAATATATCGTTCACTGGCCACCTGTGTATGGAATATGAAATTGCCATATGTTTTAAATTTTCCCTAATTTACATATTAAGGTCATCTAGTGAGCTACAGATAAAATATATAACCTTGCTTGGTGTCCAACTGGTTTTCCTTACAGACTCATCTGGAACATATCATTCATTTTCCTCCTCCTCCTTCTACTCTCTCAGCTTTTACATTTTTCTTATGAAATTTCATACAGATTAGATGTGGGTGAGAGAAGACCATACATGTGGACCTGAAATGCCTAATTTATTTAGCCAAGGAGTCTGAAATGAAGGGAAGCCAGCCCATGGCATGGAGCACAGTAGAGGAGCTTGCTTTGACTTACAGGTTGTACAGGAAGCTTTGACTTACAGGTGATACAATTTCTGGCAAAACTATCTCACTAGGAAGGCCTCATTAGCAAGGAAAATCTAAAATACAATGTCACCCAATGTTTTTATAGCTTCGAGGGTCAATGCCAGTCTACAAAAATTTCCTGTGACAACTATGCATTCCTTTTTAAGTGATTTCACATGGTACATCAAATGGATCACACCATTCTCCAGAAGAAGAAAAGCCACATGGGTGCTTTGCAATCTTAGCATTTTGTCTGTCCCCATATTTTGACAGCTTTATCATAACACCTTCAAAGTGTTAAAGATCAGGTTCAGCAACATTGAAAAAATGATTAAAACAAGTTTTAGGATGATCTCTGTATTTATTCTGGCTAAAGCTAAATATATATTCTGTCTCACTGAGTCAAATCCCATTGCCAAGTAGAAAAATCCCTTGCCTAGAATGTCTAGAAACACAAAAGAAAATCATCCAGGTCCTCAAGGCACTTGGTCAACTACTGAACTTATCATTTTTCCTCTGTTAAGTGTATTTAACCCTTTAATAAACATGTGTCTCAGTTACTTTTCATTCATTGCTGGAACAAAATACCCCACACCCAAATTTAAGGAATTAAAGGCTTATTTAAGTTTCAGTCTATACTTGGCTGGCTCCTAGGCAGAGTGACACATGGCAGAGAGCAGCAGTTCATTACAGCACAAAACAGCAAAGAGCAAAGGGAAGGGCAGCAGCTCTGCCTGCTTATATTTTAAGCAGGCTACTACCCTAGAGTGGGAGTATAGAACTCACACATGGTCCATGCCCTCTTCTTATACAGAATGAGGATGTTTACAAAGTAAGAATCCTCACTCTGCTGAGTCACTTTTAAACTTCTCAAGTTAACACAATGTATCAGCCAGTACAGCATGCTAACACCCTTGATGCTGTTCACCTTTGGTGTGCACTTTCCTCCTTGAGGACATACTGTGCTAGTGCCTTAGTAAGTTTGCTTGCTAAATTGTTGACTCTGGGTTCCTGTGCCGTGGATCTCCTTGCATTTCTTCCAAAGGAGGACCAAGAACATAGACACCTCAGACAGTGCAGGTTATCAAAGCCACAATAATCAAAATTCTGGTAACCCTTTCTGTCCCCAAGAAGAACATATTAGTAGACAAAGTGTACTGTGACTTTGGGTACTAGAACAGACCAAGAAATGACCACTATCTTCAGTGAGACATGCTTCAGGAAAATTTACAAAGCAAGTACCTTTCAGCTCATTATCATATGCCCACAGCCATTCCTGTCTGCTCACACCACCTCTCTCACAAGAACAGAGCTTTCTACTAACTCAAAGGACAGCACTAAGAAGAACCCATTCTTCCAAGGGAAGTCATTACCTCATTACCAGTTCAATTACAGAAAGGTTCTGTAGCTCCTTAAACAGTATCATTTTCTGAAGTTAAGCAAAGGGTGTCACCAGTTAAAGTCAATTTAAATAATTTAAATAGTTGATAATTTGTATAGTACAAGTCAGGTTTTTTCTGAAACATATTTCTTAGTTTTCTACCACTTAGTTCTTAGTTCAAGTTGGTGTAGAAAGCTTTGCAGCATTTCCCTGAACATTTTAGATTTAGAATAAAATTATTCTTCAGCTTCCCTGTTGCTGAACACAACACCCCATATTTACAGCTTAAAGGAGAGAAGTTTTAATTTGGTTCATGGTTTGGGGGGATTCAGCCCATAGTTACCTGATGCCATGTCAGGAAAATATGGCAAAATGGCAATGGCAAAACAAGGCTGCTTAGTTCATGAAGGCTGGGAAGTGGAGCATAGGACCAGAATCAGAGAGGAACAGATAAGAGACTATGTATAGTCCCAAAGACGACACCTCCGTGACCCACCAAGGCATACCCCAGAGTGTAGTCTACTAATCTGGTAGGTGTTTCTGAACTTTGTGAATTTAACATATCAGGATTAATGGTTGCGAATATAAATAAATAATTGAATATAGGGAAACATTGGTTTTCTTCATAGAAAATGGTCAAATAACTAAGGGGTAACTAAAAGATAGGGAGTTTAAATTTATCTCTAGAAAAGGGACCTATAAATATGACAAAGAAAGGAGCACTTCTCTGCCAAAAAGAAGGACATGCTTGTGACCTTTCTAGGCAATGGATGCACTTTTAGTACAAATATATCGCACACACATGTGAAATATCACATTGTGATATGACAAAGGGAATAATAAAATACAATTTTCCTAGTACTGGATACTAGCGAATATTATTCATCATTTTCAATATATACTCCATGGATATAAAATAAATATAGAAGAATACACAAATATATGTATATAGATACATATATGTGAACTACGTTCATCTATATATGTTTTATTCATACAAATATACACATAGCTACATATTCCCTGGTTTCATTAACAGACCTGAGGAATAGAAAAACCCCAGTACTAACAAGCATGCTGTTACAGATTATAACTGGGAGATATTATGTCTCAACAAGAAGAGACTAACATATATACCAAGGGCCCCTAACCTGGCTTTCAGACAACATTTCCTACTCAAAGAAAGTGGGGCTAGTTGGAGAAATGGTAAGTCACAGGACTGCTACAGAATAAGTGTAGGTGAGTTGGTAGTATACGCCAT
Organism: Capromys pilorides; assembly: GCA_004027915.1. Lineage (NCBI taxonomy): Eukaryota > Metazoa > Chordata > Mammalia > Rodentia > Capromyidae > Capromys > Capromys pilorides. The sequence goes on from PVKN010030482.1 coordinate 3,658, forward strand.
ATCAGAGAACAAGGAAGAGCTGGAAGAATGCTGGTAACTTGCCACAGGAAGTCAGCTGAGCCACTTATCAGCTTACCCCAAGGGCCACTTGGGAAGCGTGTTTGTTTATGGAACAACTATCCCAAGCCTTGCAAGGAATGATGTCATTTCAGCCAGTGACTCTTGCAATGAATAAACCTGGTGAAACTGTCATTTTTGCATTTCCATTTATATTATAGGAATTTAAAAATATGCAATTTTTGGTCATCTTGTATTTAAATTATTGGACTAGAAAGTGATTAATGAAGCTCTCACTGATCAAATCATGAACAACTTGATTCTGAAACCAAATGGTGGTAATGTATTGTAACTCACAGAATGAAATTTAAAACCTATGCACTTGCAGATATAAACAAATAAAAATTTGATGCTGAATGAGATGCTGCCTGACTTCAGAGTTACTCCTTAAAAATGCTTATTAAAAGGATGAAAAAGTAACATCAAGGTTGAAAACCTCTGGTAGACACAATGTTAACTCAAAAGTCACAGATACCTAATCAGCAATGGGGTGAATGGGAGCCATGTGCCAAAAGATATGCTCCTCTGAGAAGAACACAGATTCACTTGTATGATGTTCCTGCTAGCATATTCCTTTGCATAACTTGAATTTAATCATGAGGGGAAAAATCAGACTTACTCATTTTGAAGAATATTCTACAAAATAATTGGCCAGTGATCTTCAAAGTGTCAAGGTCATGGAAGTCAAAGGAAATTAAAAGAAACTAGAGAGACAACTAAATGCAAAATGGGATGCTGAACTGGATGGATCCTCTTGCCACAATGAACATGGAAAAAGTTTATGAAATGGAATCTCAGATTAGATGATGTGTTGGTCAATTGTATGTGTCAACTTGACAAGCCACAGAATGCCTAGATATCTGGTTAAGCATCACATTGGAGTGCTATGGTTCAGATGGCGCTTGTCCTTAAACAATTTTATGTGGTGGAAACTTGGTCTGTGGGATAATGAAACCTTCAAAAGAGGGACAAAGTAAAAGGTCCTAGGTCAACTGGAGGCAGGCCTTCAAAGAGGACTAACATATTTCTCATTGGACCCTTATTACTTCTCCTCAGGTGATTGTTATGAAGGCTGCAGTCTGGCCCTCCTAACTTCTCTCATTTTCTGTTTTGTTCCTATATTGCCATATGCCATGCTGTGACACAGCTGAGAAGATGCTTGCTAGAATTGAGTCAATAAAAATTCACTAGAACCATGCTCTTGAACTTCCAAAATTGTGAACTAAGGAAACTTAAGTAGCCAAACTCAGGTATTGTGCTGTGGTACACAAAACTAATATATGGAGGAGTTTCTGGAGAGGTTTGCATTATAAGTAGGTGAACTAAAATATTTCTCATGGGACCCTGATTAGTCCTCCCCAGGTGATTGTTATGAAAGCAGAGGATTCTCCCCAGTGTTTGTGACTTTATCAATCTGTTGAGTTCCTGCGTGGAGCAAAACCCAGAAATCTGAGCTCACTATACACCTAGATGATTGAGCTGTTTATTGATCTTCTCCTGCCCCTGGTGATTCTAGTTCTCAAGCTTTAAGGCCCAAGATTGCATCTGGCCATTATTTTTCCACCTCTCAGTTCTTCAAACTATCTGGCCAGCTTTCCAGGTTCTCCAGCTTACCAATAGCATATTGGGTCTTCAGTTTCCAGTCATGTTACTCAATGCCTCATATTAATGACTACTTATGTATATATCCTATTGATTTTGTTTCTTGGACATGAATAATACAGATGGCTCTAATATGATGGTGTTGACAGCCTGTTTTTGGGTGATTTGGTTGGTTAACATTTTTGTACAGAGGCAATTCACTGGGAAGTATTCAAGTATATGGAGTAACTCACATCAGGTTGTCAACTTACAAAATATTCAGAAACAAAAGTTGCTCTTTGTTTGCAGCTTCTCTGTAGATTAGTGGTTGTTCTAAAATGATAAAAACAAACAAGCAAATAAAAAATAAAAACAGCCAACTATGGGAAATAATAGTAAATATAATGTATCTCCCAAATATGAAAATAGAAAAACACTATGTACTGGTTTATATATTTTTGGAGAAATATGTAAAAGGAGCTATAGATAGGCCTGCCATCTTGATCTAGAAGTGAGGCAGTGGTCCTGGCTCCACCTCAGACTCCACCTGCCATCTTGATCCAGCCGTGAGGCAGATGGCCCAACTCCACCTCGGACTCCACCCACCATCCTGACCAGGCCATGCAATGGCCTCAGCATGCACCCATCCCCTGAATCATCAACAGCCTGAGCTCTGATTCCACTCAACTTCCCAGTAGGGCCTCATGATGGCCAGATAAGAACTTTCAGCCTGCATTTATCCCCCGAATGCACAACTGCCTGAACCCCGACTTCACCCACTATCCCCACACAGCCAACTACCATCCCTACTCTGCTGATCATTGTCCCGACCCACGGGGCCTCGAGGCAGCCAGCCGCCTGCCTCACAGCTAGGCACGTCTGGTGGGGAACAAGCTGGGTGGATCCAGACCCAAATTTCCATAAGCACTAATTGCATAAGCTCACCAAAGTGCAGAGATCACTGTTGTACAAAATGATAAAGACAAGAAGTAAAATGCAATCTCAGAGCCCAAGCCCATCCGGAACTAATACCAAGGAAAAAAATGGGAATCAGGCAGCTGAAACCTCTGAATCTGAGGTAGACAGACAAGTGCAGAAACATATAGAACAAATCAGATCAGAAATAAAATCTGAATTAAAGAAAGAAATGCATGAATTAATAGAATCTGAAATGAAAAACAACTGCAGAAACATATAGAGGACACCAGAACAGAAATAACCCCTGAAGGAAAAAAAGACACCTCTCAATTAATAGCATCTAAAGTAGGGGAACAACAGCAGAAAGGTAAAGAGGAGAACAGAGCAAAAATAATCTCTGACCTAGAGAGAGAAAAGATAACTATAACGAAAGACTTAAGTAATATTAAAGAAGACATCGATATAAAATTAGAGGAGAATAATGGATTTCCTGATGGAACAATATAGGAAAGAAATAGATCGCATGAAACAGTTCCAAAGAGATATACAAGAAAATAAAATGTCAATCACAAGCTGGCAAAACCGTATGAATGAAAGTGCAGATAGTTTCAGATCCTGAAGACATAGTGGTAGCTAGTGAAAAGGTAAGAAAGGATCTCTTAGGAACAACTAGGATGCAGGAAAAAAGAATTCAACATCTGCAAGATGATGCAAAAATGAACAATGTGAGATTAATAGGAATCAACAAGAAAGAAGGAGACAATACAAATGATATAAAAAGAATATGTGCAGAAGTAATAGCAGAAAACTTCCTAAATACGAGAAAACAACTGGATATTCAGGTACCTGAAGCATATGTAACCCCAAATAACATCAATCCAACTAAAAAAAATCCAGACATATAAAAGTCAAGATTCCAGAAATTCAGCTGAAGAATAATATATTAAAAGCTGCTAGAGAAAAGAAGCAGATCATATTTAAAGGAAAACCATCAGAATAATGGCAGATTTCTCCTCACAAACCATGAAATCAAGAAAAGCATGGAGCAGAGTGCATCAAGTACTCCAGTAAAACAATTTATAGCCCAGACTGCTATACCTGGCAAAACTGTCTTTCAAGTATGAGAGAGAAGTGAAATGCTTCCACAACAAGGAACAACTGAAGGATTTGATGATGTCATAGCCAACACTACACAGTATACTAAAAAACATCTTAGAGAGGCACCAAAATAACCCGAACTCAACAAATGAGAACAGAAAGATTCCACCACATAGGGCAACCAAATAAACATAGGAGAAAAAGTGGTAAACAGTAGTAAATAAAGTTCATGTCAATCATAACTGAATACATTTCAGTTATAACCATCAATGTTAATGGACTCAATTCTCCAATTAAAAGAAATAGACTGGCAGAGTGGATAAGTAAACAAAACCCAACAATATGCTGTATACAAGAAACACACTTAACTCATAGGCTAAAAGTTAATCTATGGAAAACAATACTACATCCTCCATCACTTCAGAAAAAAGCATGAGTAGCAGTCTTCTTTGCAGATAGTCTAAACTTCAAAACAAGATGGATCAAATGAAGCACAGAAGGACACTACATACTGGTCAGGGGAAAAATCCAGGATGAGGAGGTAACACTCATAAATATGTATGCACTCAACATGGGAACAGCAAGTTATATAAGACAAACATTAATGAACATGAAAAATCGAATATCCAATACTACAATCTTAACAGGAGACCTGAACACCCCCGTATCCAAAAAAGTAGGTCAAGGAGACAAAACATAAGAAAAGAAGTAGCAGAACTGAAACAGAACTTGGAACAACTGGACTTAGTGGACATACACAGAGTATTCCCCCCAACCACTTCAGAATACACATTTTTTTTCAGCTGTGCGTGGGACATTTTCTAAAATAGACCTCATATTAGTCCACAGGTCATGCTTAAGAATATGCAAGAAAACAGAAATTATCCCATGCATATTATCTGACCACAGTGCAATGAAACTGGAAATAAATGGCCAAAGAAACCATAAGAACTCCAGAAATACATGGAAATTAAACAACACTCTTCTCATTGACCAGTGAGTTACAGAGTAAATTAAAGAAGGACTTAAACAATATCTGGAATTTAATGAAAACTCAAACACAACCTACCAGAATATATGAGATGCAATGAAAACAGTTCTTAGAGCGAAATTTATAGTCCTGAATTCACACATCAAGAAAACAGAACGGAAACAAATAAATACTCTCATGCAGCACCTAAACCAATTAGAAATGGAAGAGCAAACGAAATACAAAGTCCCAAGAAGGGAGGAAATTATAAAGATTAAAGAAGAAATTAATTCAATTGAGACAAAGAAAACAATACAAAGAATTAATGAATCAAAAAGCTGGTTCTTTGAAAGATTAAATAAAATTGATAAGCCCCTAGCTAACTTCATCAAAAAGAGGAAAGACAGGACACAAAATAGAGCAATAAGGAATGAAAAGGGTGAAATTACTACAGACCCAGTATAGATTCAGATAATCATTAATACTTTGAGAATCTTTACTCTCACAGAATTAAAGACACAGAGGAAATGGATAGATTTCTAGAAAAGTACAAATTACCAAAGCTGAATCAGGACGATATAAGAATTCTCAATAACCAAATAAGAGCCAATGAAATACGAAATGCAGTAAAAAGCCTACCGACAAAGAAAAGTCCAGGACCTGATGAATTGAATACTGAATTCTACAAGAAATTTACAGAAGGTATAATCCCAATACTCCTCAAACTCTTCAATGAAATCTAAAAGGAAGCAATCCTTCCAAAATCATTCCTAGAGGCAAGTACTACACTGATACCAAAACCAGAGAGAGATTCAATTAAAAAAGAAAACTACAGGCCAATCACTTTCATGAACATAAATGCAAAAATCCTCAATAAAATCCTCACCATTAGAATACAACAAATCACCAAGAAGATTACACACTATGACGATGCAGGATTCATCCCAGGGTTGCAAGAATGGTTCAATATATGCAAATCCATAAATGTAATATTATTGGGGCCAGAACCAAAAATCACATGATTGTCTCAACTGATGTCAAAAAGGTTTTTGACAAAGTCCAACGCTCATTCATGTTCAAAGTCCTACAGAAAATCGAAATAGAGGGCCTCTTCCTCAACCTGATAAAAGCCATCTACAACAATCCAGCAGCTAACATAATACTAAATGGGGAAAATTGAAGTCTTTTACTCTTAAATCTGGTACAAGACACGGATGTCCTCTATCACCACTCCTATTCAATATAGTTGTGGAATCATTAGCTATAGTCATCAGACAAGAAAGAGAAATAAGAATAAGAATAGATAAAGAAGAAGTAAAACTATCACTATTTGCAGATGACATGATAATCTACTTGGAAGGCCCAAAAAACTCCACCACAAAGCCACTACAATTAATACACAAATTCAGTAGCATAGCAAGCTACAAAGTCAACACACAAAAGTCAATAGCATTCCTCTACACTACAATAGCATTCCTCTAACAAGAACACTGAGATATAAATTAGAGAAATAGTGCCTTTTATGATAGCACCTAAGAAAATGAAATACTTAGGAATTAACCTAAGGAAATAAAAGACCTTTCCAATGAAAACTACAGTACTCTGAAAAAAGAGATTCTAGAAGACCTCAGAAAATGAAAAGATATTCTCTGTTCCTGAATAGGAAGAACCAACATTGTGAAGATGGCCATACTCCCTAAATTGTTATACAGTTTAATGCAATTCCTATTAAAATACCATCAATATACCTCACAGATATGGAGAAATCACTCCTAAAATTTATTTGGAACCAAAAAAGACCCAGATTTGCAAAGACAATTCTGGGCAGCAAAAGTAAGGTAGGAGGCATTACAATCCCTGACCTAAAGTTATACTAAAAAGTCGCAGTCACAAAATCAGCATGATATTGGCAAAAATATAGACCTGAGGATCAATAAAATATATTAGAAGATGCAGAAGCAAATACAAACCCACTCAGCCACGTTATTTTTGACAAAGGAGCCAAACACGCTCACTGGAAAAAAGATAACCTCTTTAACAAATATTGCTGGACAAACTGGCTCTCTACATATCAAAAACTAAAACTGGACCTAAGTCTATCACCATGCAGTAAACTAAAGTCAAAATGGATTAAAGACCTAAGTATTAAAAAAGAAACATTAACCCTCCTGGAAGAGAAAGTGGGAGATAATCTTGAAGACATTGGGGTAGGCAAAAAGTTCGTGGACAAAAATCAAAAGACACGTTTACCATTTGAAAGCATCAACAAATGGGACCTCCCCCAGCTAAGAAGTTTCTGCACATCAAAAGAAATTACCAACAGAGTGAAAAGACGACCCAAAAATTTCGAAAAGATTTTAACTAATAAGTATTCAGACAAAGGTCTTCTACCTAGAATTTGCAAAGAACTAAAAACCATTAGGTTCCCAAAGTTCAAAGATCCAATCCAGAAATTGGCATCTGAGATGTACACACACTTCTTAGAGAAAGAAATTCAGCAAGCCTATAAATACATGCAGAAATGCTCCACATCACTAGCCATCTGTGAAACGCAAATTAAAACAACACTTGGATACCATCTTGCCCCAGAAAGAATGGCTACCATAAAGAAACCAACCCACAACAAATGCTGGAGAGGCTGTGGGGTAAAAGGAACCCTTCTCCACTGCTGGTGGGAATGCAGATTGCTGCAAACATTACGGAAAGCGGTTTGGAGGCTCCTTAAAAAACTAGACTGGAAATCCCATTCAATCTCACTATCCCCCTACTGGCAATTTTCCCAGAAGAACTGAAAACATCATACCATAGTGATATCTGTGCACCTATATTTTTAGCCGCCCAATTTGTAATAGCCAAATCTTGGAAACAACCAAAATACCCATCATTTGAAGAGTAGTTTAAAAAGATGTGTTTTTATACAATGGAATATTACTCAACTATAAAGAATGATACACTGGAAGACTTCATATATAAATAGATGTATATCGAACATATACTCATAAATGAAATAAACCAAACCTACATTTGTAAATATCATATAGTCTCCCCAGTATAAGAAATCTAAAGAAGAAATAAAAATGGAAAGGCATAACACAGGTGAGTTGAAATCAAAGACTTAAGAATTAAACACCAAAATGACAGGACGCAGAAAAGAGAGGAAACATAGCAGGACCAAAACCATGCACTTATGTAGACAGTGTTAATTGTATACTGGTCCTAAGAACCTTCAAAATGTTTCTCACATTGATGATAGCAACATGCAACACTAAAACTACGCTTGGAATGTGTGTCATTTTGGACTTTTAGATGTGTACTACTTCTAATGTATACTCAGTTACTGCTATACTCTCTGTCAAATAAATGGTTGGTTAACAAAAAAACAAAACAGGGTATTAATTTAGAATAAGAGACTAGGCAAGATGCCATAGGCTGGACAGGCTACAATTTTATATATCCTTGGATTTTTAAATGTCTGTGTAAAAATGGGCAAATGCTTTTATCAAATTCTAAAGAGATTTGTTAGAATATCAATGATTGAAGGAAAATACCAATTTCAAACTAAGTCTAAGAGGTTTGATATTCAGAAAGACAGAGATGTTAAGCTCAATTACCTAAGTTATACAGTAATAGTATCTCGAAGCTTCTCTGCTGGAGGGTTGAGAATGTAAGTTAACAAACCAAAAATTGGAGAGAAAGAAGGGCTACGAAAATAGCCATCATTTTGGCTCTAGCCCTTCAAGGTCAGTGAGGACTCAGGACATAAGAGAACCTGTGCTGTAACATCCTATAACTCAGTGATTTCTCAAATTTTCTGTTCAAGGAGATTAAGGGGCCTCAGAGGAAAGGCATAAATGAAGTATAGTGAGTTTAAGGAGAGTCACCTAGAGAAAGAACATTCTCTCAGGCTTTCACAGAGATCAACTGGTCAAGCAACGTCCATGACTCATCCCAATGGCTGGCACTGTAGACACTTTGTTCTACAAAGCACTGTACATGGTTCCAAAGTTAATCCTGAGGAGATTTGACTTTGGAAGATACAAAAGATGAATGTTTTGTTATACAGGTCTTGCTTTAACTTGCCCTCGATCACTTAGCAAAAAAGCTTAACTATGAGGCATAAAACACAGAGCTAGATTACTATGATGAGCTGTAAGAGTCTTAAACCAATAGCCTCCAACATTGCCAGTTTCACCGGTAACCCACTGCAATTATGGAATGTTGGACTATGTATACAACTACTTCTTCGTTTTAAGAGAAAAAATTTTTTCTTTCCTTTCCTTACCAATATCGATAAGAAAATTGATCACGTCTACACCCTGTGCTCTGTATAACTACTATTAGGATAAAAGTATACAATGTGTCAATTGTTGCAAATGTATTACTAATGTGTTTTGAAACTATCATATTGTTATCTTATTAAAAGTAATAAAAAATAAAAAA
>PVKN010030483.1:0-12754 GCA_004027915.1 Capromys pilorides
TAGATGCTATTAATTTAGAGATGTCTTTTTTTCTTCAGTGGTTATTTCTGTTCTGCTTTGTTCTGTACATTTCTGCAATTATTTTTCCACTTCAGATTCTATGAATTAATGAATTTCTTTTTTTATTTCAGATGTTATCTCTGATCTGAGCTGCTCTATGTTTCTGTAGTTGTTGGCCTACCTCAAATTCAGAGTTTTTGGCTGCATGATTCCTGTTTTTTTCCATGGTATCGCCTCTTGTGTTTGATTTGGGTGGACTCGGGCCCTGTGACTGCATCTTACTCTTTGTTGTTATCATTTTGTATGGAAGTGATCTCTGTACTTTGGTGAAGTTCTGTTGTTAGCACCTATGGAAGTTTGTTCTGGATCCACCCAGCTTTTTCCCCTCCAGTGGTGCCTGGCTGTGAGTTGCAGCTGAGGCTGCTGGCTGCTGTGAGGCACTGCGGGTCTGGACTGTGGGTGGAGTCAGAGCTCTTGAGTTGAGTCTGAGGATGGAAGCAGGCTTAGGGTCCTTACCAGGCTGGCACAAGGAGGCCAGAGGTGTTGGTGGATGGTTTTGGGCAGGGAGAGTGGGGAGATGGAGGCAGGTTCGGGGATACTTATCCGGCAGGGGTGTGGGTCAGATCAGACAGCGGATGGGCTCAGACCGTAAAGTGTGCCGGTCAGACTGGATGGTGGATGAGTTCGGGACTGTAGTTCAGGTGGGGAGAGCTGGGAGATGGAGCCAGGTTCGGGACTGTAGTTCAGGTGGAGAGTGCAGCTCTTGCTTTGTTTTCTATGTGTTCCTTTTTCTTTCCTCCTTCTCTGCTTCTTATCCTTTGTTATTTAAAGAAGTCTGACTTTCTTAGTTCAGTGAATAACTTTACAGGGCTGAGAATTTGTGTTGTGTGTTTTTTCACTTTTAGAATAAAGTTGGCTAAGGGCTTACCAATTTTATTTCTTCTTTCAAAAACAATTCTTTGATTCATTAATTCTTTCATTATTTTTAGTCGCCATTGTGCTAATTTCTGCTCTGATCTTCATAATTTCCTGCCTTCTTTGGGCTTTGGCTTGACTTGCTCTTCTTTTTGTGCAGCATAAGGTTGTTTATTTGTGTTCCTTTGATTTTCCTGATATGAGCATTCACTCCTATAAATTTCCTCTGGAGTGCTTTCATTGCATCTCACAAGATCTGATAAATTGTATCTGCATTTTCGATTTAACTGTAAATACTGTTTAATTTCTTTAGCTTCACCTATGACCCATTGATTGTTCAGGAGGGTTTTATTTAGTTTTCTTATGTTTATGGAGTTTTCACAATTTTTTGGTCAATAATTTCCAATTTAAATGCACTATGGTCCAATAATATGCATGAAATAATTTCAATTCCTTTGCATTTACGTAAGTGTGTTCTATGGGCTAGAATATGGTCTATGTTAGAGAATGTCCTATATGTAGCTCTGATAATGTTGGGTGGAACACTCTATAAAGGTCTACTAAGTCCATTTCTTTGCAAGTTTAGTTCTGTTGTGTTATTTCTTTGCTTTTTTTTTGGTTTAACTCATATCGTTGTGACAATGGGATATTAAGGTTCCCTGTTATGGTTGTGTTATTGCTTATTTGATTGTTCATGTCTGTTAAAATTTGTCTTATATAGTTGGGTGCTCCTGCGTTTGGGGTGTATATACTTATGACATTATCTCTTCTTTTTGCTGTTTTCCCAAAACATGTAGAGACCTTCTTTATCTGTTTTGATCATTCTTGGTTTGAAGCTCATATTGTCTGAAAACAGAATAGTTATTCTTGTTTTTTTCTGGGTTTCTGTTACATGGAGTATTGTTTTCCACCCTTTAACTTTTATTTTGTCAGTTTCCTTTTCAGTTTAATATATTTCTTTTATACAGAGTGCTGTTGCATTTTGCTTTTTTGATCCACTCTGTCAGTCTCTTTCTTTTGACTGGTGAATTGAGAACATTTAAATTAAAGATCATTACTGATAAGTATTGGGTTATCCCTGTCATGTTATTCTCCTGCTGTTTGTCCCCTACATTTCCCTTCTGTTTAATTGCTTGCCATGCTTAGTGGTTCCTCTCTATTATTGTTCTTGAAATTATGCTACATTTTTATGTATTTCTAGAATACCTTTCAGTGCTGTTGGTAGTGTTGGTTTGGTGGTTATGAATTTCTTCAGTTGTTCTTTGTTATGGAAGTATTTTATTTCTTTTTTAAAAATCATTTATTTATTTATTTATTTATTTATTTATTTATTTATTTATTTATTTGGTACAGGGTCTCACATAGTGCTTCTCCTGTGTCAGCCTCCGCAGCACTGGGATTACAGGCATATGCCACCATGCCCAGTTTCAGTGACTGGCTCTCTGTGGGGCTGGCATGGTATGGGGTACCTGGGATCAAACTTGGGTCTTTGTGCTTGCCAGGCAAGTGCTTAGATTATCCAGCTATCTCCCCATCCTGGAAGTATCCTATTTCTTCATTAATTTTGAAAGATAATGTTGCAGGCTACATCTATCTGGATTGGTTGTTTTCTTTCATGGCTTGAAATACTTCAAGCGAAGTTCTTTTGACTTGAGGGTTTGTGTTGAAAAATATGTTGTGGTTCTGATTGGCTTTCCATTATTGTGATCTATTTTTTTTCTCTAACAACTCAATATTCTGTTCTTTTGCTGAACGTCTAGGATCTTGATTGTTATGTGTCTGGATATAGATTTATTTTAGTTATGGATAATAGGTGTTCTATATTCCTTAGATATCTATAAGTTATATTCTCTTTCTGGGATCTGGGAATTTTCTGCTATTACTTTTGCAGATAGAGTTTTTATGTCATTCAGGTTGATTCCTGCTTTCTCATGCACCTATCAATTTCACATTGTTTTTCTTTGCACCATCTTATAGCTGTTCAATTGTTATTTTTTGGTTCCTTGTTATTATTATTAATTATTATTATTATTGTCTTTAAAATTTAAACTATAATTTTTTTTTTTTTTAGTTTAATAAGCTGTTTCTTTCTAATGAATTCACCATTGCATTTTCAAAGTTCTGAAATGGCCAATAGACCATAGAAAGACTTCTCTTTAGGCTCCTGTTTGAAACCAGCAGCTATAGCAAACTGCTGGCCTTGATCCAGGGCCAAAAAATACCATCTGAGAATTTATTTTTTATATTTTATTTTTTTATGGCTGGCTCAGCCTGCCCTAGGGGTGGGGTTGGCGCAGCACATGGTGCTGGGGATCAAACAGCGGTCCCTGCAGTTCACCTAAGCTTTCCAAAGCAGGTGCTTTAGACTGCTGAACCATCTCGCCAGCCTTATTATTATTTTTGCATTTGGTATATAGTCTCACTATGCAGCTTGGACTCATAGTGATCCTCCCATTTTCAGCCTCCCCAGCACTAGGATTATAGGTGTGTGCCACACACCTAGCCTTGGTGGCTGGCTCAGTGTGCCCAAGGGTGGGGCCAGTGCAGCATGTGGAGCTAGAGGTCAAACCTCAGTTCCTGCACATGCCTAAGCAGGTGCTTAGTCAGCCCAGCTATCTCACTGGCCTGGTTCCTTGTTATTTTTTAAGAGATCTTTCCTTTTGTGATCACTGGCTTCAGTGCTGTCTTCAAGGTCTGAAAGTTTTTTGTTGATGTGGATTTGACAGCTTTCAATGGAATTTTTAATTTCCTAGATACCATTTTTAGTGTGTTTCATGCATTCTAGATCTTTCCTATGCTCTTCATTCAAGATTTCCACTATTTTTGTATGCTCCTCTTTTTTTAAAATCTATATCCTCTTTAGATATGCTGAGAAATTCTTTCATTATGGTTTTCATTTCTTTTCCTTTTTTATCCTAGAAATTATTTCTGGTCTTATAATCTGTGGAATTATTTCTTTAATTCAGTTGCCATCATTTCAGAAATTTCAGGTATAAAACTTCCAAGTTCTTCTGTGTACTTGTCTGCTGGATTTGTTCTGAGTGGGCTGGAGGTCTGAGGTTGCATTTTGCTACTGCATTTTGACATTTTCTATTTCAACTTTTTAAAATTTTGTCTTCTGTGGTGGTGATCCTCATGAGTGTTGGCCATAGGTAGCTTTATCACTAGTATCAAAGCCTCTTAAGGAATAGCCTACACTTCAGGTACATCATCTTCATGTAGGAGATTCTTAATTTGTGTCTGTTGTAAGATCCAACCTTCCCAGTGAATTGAGAGTGACATGCTGGTTTCTATTTTGCTCAGTCCCCAGTCAGTTTCTGTTTGGCTCAGTAGGGCTGTGCTGAGGTTATTACCTTAGAGCACCCAATATTATTACACAAGTGAGAAGAACTGATTACAACAGATTTGATATCCTAGCTACAGTAGTATAATTAGTAATAAGCATGGGTTAGAAACTGACCAACTGTGGTATCTATTAATTTTGTACTTTAGACCTTAACAGCAAACTCTATACTTATAATAATTGAACTCATTATAAGTTATAAGTTTGTATACAAAGTGTTCCCCCTTGTTAGATTGGATTTACCTGAAGTTCCTCCAGACATGATGTTTGCCTTCCAGGGTGCTTCCCTACTGGTTGCCCAATCCACAGTATAGGGGTATGGGCACTGGGGTTCCTCTATACTGAGGCTCCCAAGGCTCACCATTGTTTTTCTAGTGGTTGGGTGATGGCAGGCAGAGTTTCTTTCCTATGAGAAGCTCACTAAAGCTCCAATTTCACAAAAGCTCAGCAGCACCTCACTTCCCTTCCTTTTTCTTCCCCTCTCCTACTCACTCTTTGCACTTTCTTTGAGCATATTTCTTCTCTATAGTGAGGAGATAAAGGCCAGAAGGCCCTTGATCTTTACCCCAAGAATTTCAGGCAGCAGGTAGAGTAGAGGGCTTATCATTAAGAAAGGACTCTAACTATTTTCTCATCCTAACACTGTAAACCATGTAGATTGACAATGGTTACAATCAAGTCCCTCAGAGGCTCAGCACTTATGGCTACTGTGGAATTGAATTCTGGTCAACCAGTGTCACCTCCAGCAATGAGGACTGGAAAAAGTAAACATGCAAGACACATCACAAATGCAAGACACATCCTTTTCCTGTTGCTGAGACAAAATACCTGACAACAAAAGTTAAAGGGGGAAAGGTTTATTTTGACCTACAGATTCCAGTCCACAGTGAGTTGGCTCCAAGGCAGGGTGGTATGGCAAAGAGCCATCACAGAGAAGAAAGAGCATAGGTCAAAGCAGAGCAGGCAGAACTCAGCAAGCAGCAAGTGATTGCTTTCTGTCTCTTATATTCTATCCAGACCTACTTCCTTAGGGTGGGTAGCACTCACACCCAAGATGGGCCTTCCCATTATGCACACCAAGAACTACGCTAAACCAATCAGCAGAATAATTTAGTAATCACACCCTTTTTATACCAGCATCAAAAACTCTAGATCTAGCCACCTCTAAAAATCCTTATGACTGAATAAAGCTTTGGGGAGACAAGCCCATAAGAAGTGACTGTGGATTTGGTAGCTAACAACCATTCTATACTTATTTAATTACTGGATGAGTATTTATTAAGTGTGTACTGTTAGCCAACCTTATTTTGCGCTGTATTTTTGTAAAGTTTTACAGTCCTGTCAGGTATGTGCAGTAACATCTGCTCATGGAAGACAAGTAGATATAGTGAGTTGAGGTACCATGTCCTGAATGACCCCAATAGAAAGTGGCAGAGTTAGAGTCTCAGTCAGCTAAATCTCCAGAGATTTAGAATTATGGCTTCACTACCTTAATAGCCATTATATTGGGTCCCTCTCGATTCCCTTGTTATATGTTATCAGTCAGAGCCAAAAGAAAAGATGAGAAGACTGGATTAACAAGGATTAACAATGCCACATAGGACTCACAAACTTAATCCTGCTTTAAGTGAGTCCCAGGACACCAAAACTTCTCACACTTATTGAGGGTTAAAAACAGGCATAACTAATTTGGTGTAAATAAGCTGCTATTTACATTGTCTTGCAGTTTTCACCAAACTCTAAGTTTACATTTCACTAGTTGATAACACCCCAAGTAAAGGAACAAAGAACAGACCAGAGCCTCCAGGAATTTGTTGGGCCCTGTATCCCAGTTTTCTGGAATCACATGGGGAGACACATTTCCATAGGCTCTGTCCTTTGTTCCTTGCTCCCTCAGGACAGTAGGCTTGTGGCTCACATCACTATAGTCCTTTCTCTTTTCCTAATCTCTTCTGTCTCTTCCATCTCTATGACCTTGGGATAGATGCTTGACCTTTTGGTGCCTCAGTTTCCTTTTATAGATAAATAGAACTTCCATAGGGCCTACATTACAGGTTGCAATAGTTGACAAAGAGCACGTGTACAGGGCTTGTCACAGAGCATCACTTGGAATAAGTGCTTAACAATACAGGTCACTCAGTATAAATTTCCTGTTTTTATAAGTATTTTGCTATCACATTTTCTCTAAATTTTTATACCTCTATCAATGCCTAAAAGTGTTATATGTATGGAAAAGGAAGCAAATGAGTAAGACCTGTGGAAGGAAATATTATTTGGGAAGAGATCATCAGGCAAAGCATACTGATGGTTGTGGCCTGAATATGTTCCTTCAAATTCAAATGCTGAAATCCTCTCTTCTGAGTGACTATATTAGAAGGCAGGGTCTTTGAAAGGTGATTGTATCATCAGTGCCCACACGAATGGGATAAATCCTCCTATGAAAGAGATCCAGTAGAGACTGCTGCCTCTTTGCCATTGAAGACACAGTCAGAGGTGGCATCTAAGAACCAAGAAGCAGGTCCTGACCAGACACTGAATCTTAACTTCCCTAAACTGTGAGAAATGAATCTGTATTTTTTTAACCTACTTGTTTATGCTGCTTTTTTATAGCAGCTATAACAAACTAGTGCAGTGGGGAGGAGAGAATCCATGTGCTAGATCCTGAGAACCTAGGGGGCAGATTGTCTCTGTGTTAGTAGGATTCCTGGTGCCCAGGTGCCTGGATGGGGTAGTGGAATGCTTGATCTGACATTGCTTGGAAAGAGGCTTGTACTGCAGCACCTGAGTCCTCAGATCTAGGGCTTCTTTGTGCTGCTCTTGGGAGTGTGTGTCAGTTTCCCTCCGACTCAGTCATCGACAGGGACAGGAGTCTTCTATGCTGCTATTGTTACTGATCTTTTAGCATTCTTGGCTATATTTACTTAGTTGTTCATCTGAGGTTTCTTCTTGCAGCTAGTACTATGCAGAAGGTGGCTAATTTATGGCATTGGCAACTACTGTGGGAACAGCCAAAGCCACTCAGCAAATATAATACATCCTCATTTGCTGGCCAAGAATTTAGATCACTGTGTGGCCACATAGATCCTCAGATGCCTGCAGACTCAGCCCTGAGGATCCTTGGCTGCCTTTCTCAGCCCGTTTCTTTTCATCTTGTTTTATTGCAAGTCCAGACTCATCTTCCTTGCTCTCCCTCCCCTTTCTTGCTTCTTCATCCTGTTCCTTTCTTTTCTCTCATTCTCCTCCATTTCTCTTCTATTTCCTTTCTCTTTCTTTTCCAAGTCTCTTTCTTCTCTCCTTTTCTTTTCCATCTCTTTCACATCGGTAGTGGCAAATGGCTGATTTAGCCTTCATTAGCTGAGTTCCTGGCAAATAGAAGCATCTGATTAAAACAAATGGCTGAAAGCTACAGACTGGATTCTCACCATGTTGCCGCTAGGGGGCATAGTACCTACTCTGAGCACATTAGACAGTACCTGCCAGATGGTCACTAAGCAAGCAGACACAGAGACAGCCCTTTTCTAAGCTGCATCCTAGCATAAGAATTTGAAAGAGGAATTAGGATCTGAGAAGTACAATAGGTGAAGGGGAAAGAAATTGTTCAAAGGAACAACTGGGATGAGGGAAAGGAAATAGGAAGAAGGGAAAAAGAAATATTTATGTCTATATATATATATATATATATATATATATATATATATATATATACATACATACATAGGATAGCTGAGATAATTGTACTGCTGATTTCTGCTGGTCTATTGAAAGAAGCAGTTAATGCTTACATTTTTCTCTCCTTTTTAATTTTTTGTATTGTTCGGCCATTTTATATGCTTATATCTGGTAATCTGAACAACTAGTTTGAAGAAAACAGTGTGCAATAGAATAGCAATTGTTGAACTCCTGTCACTTAGTTTAGTGAAATTCTGTTTTGTTTCTGTTTTTTAAACTTTTTTTGTTCTCTTAGAAAAAAAATAAAGCAAACAAAGAAAAAACCCGGGAGATAGCTCAGTGGAATAAGTGCTTGCCTGGCAAGCGCAGGGTCCTGCCGTTTTCTGTACTGGGAGCATATGAGGTCACAGCCTTCTGAGATTTAGTACCAGCCTTGTACAAGAGGCTGTAGAAGCATATCAAGCAGAAGACAGAAAGTAGAAGACGAAGGTGGGTGTCTTAGTTACTTTTCTCTCATTTCTGAGGCAAAATATCCAACATTCAAAATCAAGGGAGAAAAGATTTATGTTGCTCACAGTTTGTGGAGGTTTCAGTCCACAATCAGCTGGCTCCAAGGCAGGGTGGCATAGCACAGGGCAACAGTTCATGGCAACAGAAGACAGCAAAAGCAGCAAGAGCAAAAGTGGGGAAAGCAAGCCTCATTCCCTCCCTTATGTTGCATTTAGGCTGCCCACCCTCAAGTGGGTGTAGTACTCACACTGTCTCTGTGCCTTTCTCTCACACAGGCTCAGAAGTTTTACAAAGTGATTATCTTGGTCCATTGATGAGCCACTTAGTTAAATTTCGGAGCTTCTCAAGTTGACACAATAAACAACATTCTAAAGTGGTAAGGATATGTCCTCTACACTTTAGGATGTAGAAATGTTGAGGTAAGCTTCGAGACTTCTCAGGGTGACACACTGTACCAGCCATTACAGTGGGAGAGAGAAAGGAGTCAGTGGGATTCCAGACCCACAACACTGTCAGGCTGGTGGGCTCATCAGGTCCTTATACTACATTTATTGGGATGTAAGGTCTGCCTCATTATTCTAGTTTATCAGTGAAAAACTATTTCTAACATCTCACCTACTAGTTAATGATCCTCTGCAGCAGGCTCTTACAGAGATGTTTAAAATCATTGAGATGGCAAAGTCTGGAGTTCAAAGCTCTGGATAGAGTCTAGATGCTGAGTCTGCCCGGGGGTGCTGACTGTTGAGTAAGGAAGATTATTTAAGTTAGATGGTAGTTTCTGTCAGGAAGATGTGTAGGTGTCCTCCTGTTTAAATGAGTACAAGTAAAGCCACCCTCCAAAAATGAGATATTTACTTTTCAGGCTAAGTCATCTCCCATGAGAAGTGGGGCAGGCATACCCACCAACATGTTGATAATTCTAAGATACTAGGCTGAGGATAGTGGCATTATGTTCCACAAGGCCAGAGCATTTCTTTGTTATCCTCCTCAGGATTTAGGGGAGGATGCTGTGAGGGATGCCCACAGGCAGAGCTTGAAGGGATGCCTCCACCGAGCGGAGCCTGAAGCAAAGTGAGTATGTGGGCTCTCACTTCCTTCTGTGTTTCCTGTGCTCCCATAGCCTTGAGATAAATCAGTGATTGCACAAGGTAGTGTCTTAGCTTGGGTTTTTCTAGAAGCACTGGCAAGAGGAGAACCAGAGTAAATGTCTTTATTTGGGAACTAGAATGAAGTATAGTAAGGATGTGGAAAGCGTTCTGGGATACAGGAAAGGAAGGTGGCTAAAGAGATCTCAGCGATGAGGACTTTGGGTACAGAAGTGCCCAAGGCTCATGGAGGTGAATAGTACTAGTTAAGAGGTAGCAGACTCAAAGAAGCCTTGTAGTAAGGAGGTTATGTGAGTCTTCCTGTCTTTTCACACCTGAAATTTTGGTCCCCTCACTCAGAGGCCAAGAAGGATGAGATGGAGAAGGCCTACCAGCTTTGGGAGGAGGGCATGCATAGTTGAACATTAAAACCTTTGCTTTACTTACTTGCTAGACCTCAGCACACTTGAAAAAGGCAATAGTAGGGTTGGTTGAAATTAGACTCAGACACAACAGAGTCTAGTGGAAAGGCTGCAGGGTCCTCTATATCAATATCACCATGGTAGAGAGCCAGCTGTCTTGGTTCTACCTCAGATTGGTTACATCATTAAACTGTCCAAAGCTGCCATTTAGGAAAGTAAATATGGAGAAATATGGGCCCTGTCATTTGGTGCACTCTAAGTAGTTTCTATTGCCAGTGGGAATCTTTGTAATCAGCTCTCTAGGTAATTCTCATGCTCAGTGAAGTAGGAGCTGGCTCCCTGTCCCTAAGGTTGAATTCTTAGGCACTAGTTGTTATCAACTTTCCTAGAAGGGACATTGGTGAATCCAAGGAAATCTGGGTACAGACTCTTTGTAGTCAGGGAATTTTCTCTGTCATTTTTGTGTGTTCTAGAATATGTTGACATTTCTTAAACATCTATCTGGAGAAGAAACACATTTTGGAGAAGAAACCCAGGTCCGGAAATTTAGATGCTTTAGCTGGCACTGGTCCGTTGCAAATATTTGTGTCAAACATATATGTGGGTGGAGAGATTACCAAGCTCTCTGGTGGGAAAAAGATGCCCTCTCTTTTGTAGCTAAGGCCTTACCAGAGTTAAACCTATTTATGGAGTGATTGTTGTACTAGACACTGAGGAATTACAAACCTTCAAAGACCTTGTTTGCAGGCTGTGGTACCATTCCTCCTCAAGGCATCTTTGAAATGCAAACTTTTCTCTCAGCAGACTGCAGGCATCTCAGTCTTTCAGACAAATGCTTCAAGGAAGCAAACCCACTTGAGCTCCACAGGGCTTTTTGACAGATTAATTATATCGATTACTGGCTGTTTGTTTGCCTTCTGGGCCACCTTTTCCTTGTTAGTTCCTATTTGCTTTCTCCAGTCATCACAGCAGTCAGAGCTCTGCCTTGGAATAAACGAATGCTGATTCAACACACCAGTGTGTAAGTTGACTGGAAAGCTGTCTGCTTTTGTAAGAAGCTGGCCAGTGATGGGCTTGCAGGGCCTGCCTGGAATGCTAAACCTCTTTCAAATGGGTTGTAGAAGTTCCTTTGGGGCCACGGGCTCTGTTGTACCCTGAGCATTAGCAGATATTCAAGCTGTGGCAAGATGAATCTACACCTGCTCTAGTAGAATTTGCTGTTTAGGAAACCCTTTCCAGACCTCGCTTGTCCTAGTCTGGAGGAGCCCACATTTGTAATTCCAGAGAAAAGTTATTGGAATTCCGATAAGTAATTCCAATCTACCACTTCCAGTGCAACCCACAGTGACAATAAAGACACAATACCTGGAAAGCTGTCTGCTTTTGTAAGAACCAAGCCAGGAATAGGCTTGCTTAAAGCCCATTAAGGGGATAAAAAATATCCTAGCCAGTGCTGTGTGCATCAGTACACAAACTCAGGGCCAGGTTTATCTCAAGTGGAAACAAATGCCCTTCTTTCCAGTACAGCCATCCTGGTGGGCATCCGCAGGGCTGAGGGCAGCTGAGAGGCCCAGTCTTCAGTCTCCATTCATGGGCTTATTATGTGTCATGTGTGCAGCTTTGCTTTGAGGGAGGCCTTAGCTTTCCTTCATCTCAAAGTTCCCATCTGATAAGTGATAATGACAATGAAAGGTATTTATAGAATTCTTAAGGCACCAGGAATGATTGTAAATAGATTATTGCACGTATGATTTCTTTTAATTCTCTCGGTGGTGGAGTCTTAGAGCAGAAAGTGAGTCTGCCAAGATCCAGAGCAGGGCTGGGTTTTCCAAGGCTCAGGGTTACCTTTGGCCTGGAGCTGCCCTACCTCAGAGGGCTCATTACAAGTCAAGCAAACTTGAATTTTTCAGACTGTGGAATCCTCTGTGGGTCCCGGTGGCAGCAAAGCCTGGCTTTCCCAGATGTGGTGGGGAGTTCTAATTGCAATATTTGCACCACAGTGACTCTATGCACAGACCCTGGTGCCAGCTACCCTGTATCAAGTCCTGTTCTGCCGATTTATTGTGACTTTAGGAAAGTAGCTTGACTTCCTCTGCTTTTCTTTTATACTTGCAAAGTGTGGCTGACAAAAATAAGACAGCACTTTCCATTTTTTAAAATTTAATTTTATTTTAGCTGCGTGTGGTGGCGCACACCTGTAATCCCAGCACTTGGGAGGCTGAGGCAGGGAGATCAGAACAAGTTTGAGACCAGCCGGGGCTACAAAAGTGAGCTCAAGGCCAGCCTGAACTGCATAGCGAGACCCTGTCTCAAAAAAAAAAAAAAAAAAAAAAAAAAAAAAAAAAAAAAAAAAAAAAAAAAAAAAAAAAAAAAAAAAAAAAAAAAAAAAAAAAAAAAAAAAAAAAAAAAAAAAAAAAAAAAAAAAAAAAAAGATTATTTTGAAAAGTAAAAGCAAAGCAAGAACAAAAATCAGAAACAAAGAAACAGTGCAACATACAACAGTACATATGTTACAAATTTCAAAATCAAGAATAGCTAATTAACAATGGTTGATATATTGTCCATTTTATCATCAAATCCATTGCTCAGATTAACAGATATAGTTATGTAAGATTGGACATATGGTTGGATATTACCACTGCTTTCAAGAAACAGCCTTTTATTCTTATCTTTCTTTTTTTTAAACTTTTATCTTTAAAGTTTGTTTTAAAGAGGGTATGGTACTAATTGATATGACATTAGAAATGGTACACATTTAGAAGACCAAGATGACAGGTATTCAAGCATGATTTTTATATTACACATTGCTG